>JAMKPZ010000320.1:0-100176 GCA_024699675.1 Amphibolis antarctica
GCTTTGACAGAAGCTGCTAAGGAGGGAATCTGGATGAAAGGATTGTTAGGAGATTTGTGTTGGCACACAGATAAAGCAGACATCTACTGTGATAGTCTCAGTGCTATTTGTCTTTCTAAGGATAATGTCTTTCATGATAGAACAAAGCATATTGATGTGAAGTATCACTTCCTCAGGAATGAAGACAGGATAAAGATCAAGAAGATCAACACCCGAGACAACCCAGCTGATATGTTTACCAAAGGGGTTGTGGAGAGCAAGTTCAAGCATTGCTTGGACTTACTCAATGTCTACAGTTATTACTGACCCTTATGAGTCATGATGGCTCTCATTTGTTATAGGTGGAGCTTGATGGAAGTCAATGTGGAGATTTGAAAAGAATGTGACTTTCATCTTGTTTGTTATTTTTGATTATAATTTGTAACTTGATGTACTCAAGGGCATTGTTGAAATTTGGGGCTTGAGTATAAAAGCCCAAATTCGCCCAAATTGAGAAATCAAGAAGAAGCTTTCTTCCTTGCTTCTTCTCCTTGTACCCACCATCTCCAATAGTGAAACCCACCAAGAGAGCCATTTGTGGAGTACCCAAAGTGAAGGGGAACCACGTAAATCCTTTTGTGTTTGAATGCTCAAGATCACTTCCTTCTTCCTCGCAAAAATCGAAGCAAACAGAGGCTAAATGCGTCGGCGAGGAGTTTCAGAAATCCGGCAATGTCCTCCCCAAATCTGTGATTTTCGACCTCGATTTAGGCCCCGATTTCTTCCGAAATCATAGGACTTTTGTTCGTGGAAGCACAACAAGAAGAAATAAATAACAACACCAAACTATCTATTAATGAAAAACTCACTATCTTCTTTATTGGCTTCATTTGGGCTCGTGCATATCTAGAGATATCAAGCACTTTATTCAATTAGTCATCTTGCTAAATCATAGGAAGATAAGCTAAATAATACTGTTAAGTTGGTGGTTAGTAAAACATTCATAAAACAAAAATAGGAAAATAAATACAAAGTTAGACGTTAGTGATGTAAAAATCTGTTAGTGGGTTAGAATGACAAAAACAGTTAACGAAATTAATACAAACAAAAATGTCAATAAGTTAGCAAGTAAAAACTGTTAGAGGTTAGTACAAGAAAACATACAAAACTGTTAGTATAGAAAACAAAAGAAATAGAAAAAAAATAAAACTATACAAAACTCAACTATGAAACAATATTCACAAACTTACAACATATACAAATAAACACAAAGGCTAGCCATGCAAAGCACACAACACCACAACAAAGAAAAATAACTTTACAAGAAAGAAGAGAACTTTACATATACTGAAAATTTTATTAACAAACATTCACAATATTTACAAAAATTTAACTAAGATATAAGGTGAGAATACATTAAAAACTAAACTAAACTAACAACAGGAAATAAAAGTTGATCCAATGCTCCAGTTCTCACCCTTTGGCTTAAAATCCTATTTTTCTCCTGAATAGTGCTGGAACCCAACAAAGTGAGCTGCTACACGCCTTTCTACCAGCCACCCAATATGTTGTCACCACGCTGAAACGACCACAGGAAGGGTGGATCACCTGTTGGAACACTCGGGCATCGAACACCTTGTTATTGCTCGAATTTGCTCTTTACCCTATTGCACTTGGTAGTTATGTGTCGATCTTGGCTACCTTTGCGACCCAAGAAAGTATGGCAGGGAGAGGGTGCTTGAAGAGTCTAGCCCTCCACCAAGACCACGACACCAACCTTGAACCCAATGAGCTACCGACTTTCATCCTTGTTTCACTGGTTGAAGGTGTAAACTCAAAACTCACACGACTGTAAGGGTTCAAAGCTGAAAGTAAAAGATCCTGAAATCTCTTGTGTCTGCATCTTTTATAAAAGATTCATGGACATTTCTGCTCATGTGACAATAAAATAAAGACATTAATAATTAAGGAAGCAATAGAAATTTCACCTAAAAAGTTATTCAACAACTACAGCATACCTAAAGATGGTTGAAGATACAAATGCAACAGAAGATTGGTTACATTAACCTGCAACCACCAACTCTTAGAAAACAAACAAGGTTCGTTGAAACAGTCAGCCACAACGAATGTGGCTGGACTTAGACAAAATTGAGAGTTTACAGAAAGAAACATAAAAACTACCTAAGTCTATGCAAATATTTAAAATGTCTGTTTAACATTTACGATCATCATAAATGATTGATTTATGTATTTTTACATCATTTAAGTACAAAATTTATGCAACTTTATAAATATGCAATTAATATGAAACTCCATTAAGATGCATGATATATAATGATTTAAACTATAAAATGCATGTATTAAGATTTGTAAAACTACACAAATCAGTACTATACACTAAACATGAATGGAATTACTAAAAATCCACAAAACCATTTATTCACAACTTAATCAAAAACCTCATACACATCTAAATGCACATTTTTATTCACATTTCCACATAACTACATCATAAATAAAATACAACACTAAAATATTCACAAAATCACATCTGAAATTACACTTAAAATAAAAGTAAATATCAAAAACTAAAACTTTCATTCACATACAAACAATAAGAAAAACATATTCACAAATACACAAACACATGAAAAATCTTATATCATTCTTAATATTGATAAAATCAAACATGCAACAACTAAACAAATACAAAACAACATTAAACATAAACCAACATACAAGAACAAATGCAAACACATACACAAAATCCCTAAAAATAGTACCAACATGCATACAAACAAATGGACTCAAATACAACAAAATATAAAGTGATCTCCACATCTCAAAATTATACTTGAACCTCTCTAAGTTCATGTGTCCTTTAGCCGACGAGATTTCTCACCCTTCTCAAGCACAGACATGTCTATCACCACGTGCCTTCATTCATGAGAGAGGGAAGGAAGGGTTGGCGGAAGATCCGTGACAGAGATGGTGCCGCTGATGCATCTTCAATAGTTTACGCCCGCACGCTTGTTTCGTCCATGAGCTTGTGCGGCACCCGCGTTTGGCATTGGAAGGAAGGCATGCTCCAAAGGTCGAAGGCATCAGTGTTCCACAGGTGGCTCCTCCATGTGAACCACGATGATGCTCCTAGCTAGCTCCACGTGAACCATGGTGACAACACTGGAAAGGGGGGCCATTGGTTGGCGCAAGCCCTCTCCACGCAATGAGCCAAGCACCAAAGGAAGGAAGAGACGACAACAAGGTGGATCAGCGAGGGGAGACGTGCGGGTTGTTGGGTTTGTGGTGTGGAGCCTGACTCAATGGGGAGGTAGGCGGCAACCGGTGGATGCAGGCGGCAATCGACCGACTAGAGGCAGCAACCAGAACCTACAATCGACTATGACGTTGTGGTTGGAACAGACCATGAAGCCTGACTTATAGAAGGTAGAGGCAGGCAGTGACCGGTGGAAGTAGGCGACAGCCAGCCGACAAAAGGCAACAACTGAAACCTGCAACTGGCTAGGACATTGCCATTGGAACAAACTGTGAAGTCTGACTTGTAGAAGGCAAAGGTAGGAGGTAGCCGACCGACAAGAGGCGATAGTCACACCTGCAGCCGGCTGGAATGCTGAGGAATAGAAGAGGCAGTGGAGGCCCGGCCAGACGTCCAGTTAGAGGACTGGTAGCCAGTGGGAGATCGGCAGCCGAGCGATGGAACTGGACGTGGCTCGTGAAGGACAAGTGTAGACATGAAGTTCATAGTGTTACGGTGAGCCGTAAACTAAAGGTTATAAAGTTACAACGAGTGATAGACTTAAGGCCGTAGAGTTACAGCTAGTAGCAAAGGCGAGGAGTAGCTGGAGGACCAATCGTCGAAGGCATCCGGGCAACTGCCAGAGCATCCAATCGGCTACTGGATTGAAGGGTAGCCACGTTAGATCTGTTGATGATGGTTCCAGATCGACGATTAGGATTGCATGTACTCTTAGAGTTTTGTTGTGTTGCTTTTTAAATAGAGCATGTTGTAACGCTAAGAGTAACGGTGTTGTTGGTGAGGAAGAGCGGCAGCTGCGTACGTGAAGAGAGAGAAATGACACTCGTCCAAGAGTGAGCTATGTGTGTGTGAGAGGAGAGAGATGCTGCAGTCTTGTAAGTCGGTGCTTGTATACATTAAAAGCTTGTGAGTTGAAGCAACAAGAGTCCCACCACCGTTCCGTGGAGTAAGCAAGTTTCCGAACCATGTAAAACTTGTGTTGTATGGGATTGTTCCTTTCTCTTTCTCCATCCCACCACGTCGGAGAGGACGAGTGCATGAGTGAACGACGAAGGAGATTCCGGGATCAAACGTCAGAATCTTAACAATTGTTATTAGAGGGTAGGTTTGAGATGGTTCGTCTCTATGCAGCTGTGGTGAAGGAATCAGCGTCTGTCCAAAGCAAGTCTGCATCCAGCTGAAGAGAGCAGAATCCGGAGGGGCTTGCTGCTAGGTGCAGGAAAGCATCCATAAGAGGCGACGTCTAGTAAGAAGGGCGACAATCGGCTGTACAGACTAGCAGCCAGGTAGAAGCATGCAGATTCCAAGAGAAGTGGGAGTCATGACTGAGAGCAAGTTCATAGTGGAGAAATTCGATGGAAAGGATTTTGGGTTTTGGAAGGTATAGGTTGAGGATTACCTTCACACGAGGGACCTTGACACACCATTGATGGGGGTAAAACCCGAGGGGATGAGCCAAGAAGAGTGGGAGCGGTTGAATATGAAGACATTAAGAGTGATCAGGTTGCTGTTGACAAAGAATGTTATGTTCAATGTCATCAAGGAGAGGACAATGACTGAGATGATGAAAGCGTTGTTCAACATGTATGAGAAGCTGTTGGCATCGAACAAGGTGTTTCTGATGAGGCGGCTGTTCAACTTGAAGATGCCTGAAGGGAAGCCTGTCATCGTGCACATCAACGAGTTCAACATGTTGATCTCCTAGTTGGGCTCAATGGAGATCTCCTTCGATGAGGAGATCAAAGCACTGATTTTGCTATCGTCGTTGTCGAAAAGCTGGTCTGCGATTGTAACAGGGGTCAATAGTTCTCTGGGATATGAGAAGCTATGATTGAATGATGTTTGAGATCTAATCCTGAACGAGGATGTTCTTCAGACGAGCAACGTAGTGGGAGAAGCATTTGAGGGGGCCTTTCACGTCGGGGCCAAAAGCTGACAACAGAGCCGGCAAAATGGAGGCAACCGTCGTGATGGCCAAGATGGTGGTGGAACGAGACGATGGAGTTTGAAGGATGTCGAGTGCTAGAACTGTGGCTGGAAGGGCCACCTGAGCAGAAGTTGTGAAGCCCCGAGGATGAACAAGGGGAAGGCGCAACAAGAGGGATCGATCAATGTAGCTGATGAGGAGCTATTGGACGATGCCCTAATGTGCAGTACGGAGTGTCTGGCTTTAGCCTGGGTTGTGGACTCAGGCGCATCCTTCCATTCCACCCACGAGAAGGGATTGTTGCATGGGTACGTCACAACCCAAAAGAAGAAAGTCCACCTAGCCAATGGGAGGAACCTAGATGTGCTTGGCAAGGGTTTCATGAAGATTCTGATCGATAGAGGTCAGTGGGAGCTGGACGGTGTCCAGTATGTTCCTAACTTAGTTAGAAACTTGATCTCGACAAGTTAGTTGGATCAGAAGGGTTACCATGTGGCCCTGGGTGGGGGTCGATGGGCGGTAACCAGTGGGATAGAGACGGTGGTCAATGGGTGGAAGATCGGGACACTCTACAGAGTCCCTGGTAGAGCATGCGAGGGCGTGGCATTCAAGGAAAGAGGGCCTGTTGAGAGAGAACCAACTTCTTGAACATCAGAGGCAGTAGTCGATCCACGAGATCGAGCAGTCAGATGGTCTGTTGGCTCAACGACAAGTTCCAGGAGGAATATCAGCCGACAGAGGGGCATTGTAGGCAGAACTCATTCACAATACAGGATAGAGTGGAGAGCCAAGAGCAATGCAAGGAGGCCCGCCAACGGCCATGGGAAGGTCGAGGAGAGATCCATCGCTCGACGATGGAAGCCTGTTTCAGAGGGAGACTACAAGCACTTGGGAATCTCAGGTGCGATAGCTAGAAGATGTGTCGACTGAAGAAATGACGTCTAGGGTTAGTAAAGCTCAGCCCATTTCAAAAGCTCTGGTGTCACCAAGGAGAGGAGTGGCACGGTTGTGTGTTAGCTCAAAAAACACTGGAAAAGGTTGTATGTTAGCCCAGGAAAACACCAGGAGAGGTTGTGTGTTAGTGTGTAAAACATAGAGTTGGAAGGACAACTCAAGAAGGAACACAAGCCATGGAGTCAGTCTCCAAGTGGGAGATTGTTGGGTTTGTGGTGTGGAGCCTGACTCGGTGGAGAGGCAAGTAGCAGCTAGTGGAAGCAGGCAGCAGCCAGCCGATGAGAGGCGACAGCTAGAACTTGCAACCAGCAAGGACGTTGCGGTTGGAACAAACCGTGAAGCCTGACTTGAAGAAGGTAGAGGCAAGCAGCAGCTGCACTTGTAGCTAGCTGGAATGCTGAGGACTGGAAGAGGTCGTAGAGGCCCAGCTAGAGGACCTGTAGCCAATGGGAGATCAGTAGCTGAGCAATGGAACTAGATGTGGCTCGCGAAGGATGAGCATGGACATGAAGTCTGTAGTGTTACGGTGAACCGTAAACTAAAGGCTGTAAAATTACGATGGGCCGTAGACTTAAGGCTGTAGAGTTACGAGCTAGCAACAGAGGCAAGGAATGGCTGGAGGACTAGCTGTCGGGGGCATCCGGGTGGCTACCGGAGGATCCAACTGGTCGTTGGATTGAAGGGCAGCCACATTAGATCTATTGATGATGGTTCCAAATTGACGGTTAGGATTGCATGTACTCTTAGGGTTTTGTTGTGTTGCTCTATAAATAGAGTATGTTGTAATCCTAAGAATAACGGTGTTGTTGGTGAGGAAGAGCGGCAGCTGCATACGTGAAGAGAGAGAAATGACGCTCGTTTGAGAGTGAGCTACGTTTGTGTGAGAGGAGAGAGCTGCCATAGTCTTGTAAGTCGGCGCTTGTACATATCGAAAGCTTGTGAGTTGAGGCAGCGGGAGTCCTACCACCATTCCGTGGAGTAAGCAAGTTGCCGACATGTAAAACTTGTGTTATGCATGATTGTTCATTTCTTTTTCTCCATCCCATCACATCGAAGAGGATGAGTGTACGAGCGAACGACAAAGGGGATTCTGGGATTGAATGTCAGAATACCAACACGGGTGTGGGTGGCGATTGGTGGGTCGGGAGATGGGTTCTCTCGTGAACCCTAGCTAAGAAGGAAGGGTTTTGGGGCTTTTTCACAAAAGTCCCTCAACTCTCTATTATTCCATTAGAAACTTAAATTAACAAAACATAACTTACATAAATGATAAGTCACAAGGAAAATACACAACTAGAATATGATTTCAATGTGTTCTCAACCAATAATCTAAAATGAGTGGTGAAATTTGTGCAAATTAATAACTTTTAACCTAAATATCATGCACGACTTTGTAAAAGTGTTTATCATGTAATTTTAACTAAAAACTTTAAATTTGTAATTTTATAAATCTAACATGCATGAAAAATGACATAGTATTACACAAATTAACACTCTACATACATTTGGAAATGCTGGAAGCATAACCATCGAGAATCTTAACTTGCTTAAGAATCTAACAAAATAACTTATTTTGCTTCTTATTCATTGTGTAACATGCATCTGGAATGTGTCTTGCATCATCTTTATCAATGTGTAAAGAACTTCTAATACCCATTTTAGCCATATCTAGACATGTTTCTTTTGTATCTTTAGTTTTGCCTTCTATCTCAAGTAAAATTCCTATGATTTTGTCAGAAACATTTCATTCAATGTGCATCACATCCAAATTATGTCATATAAGTAATGTTTCCCAATATAGTAAATCAAAGAAAGTATTTTTCTTCTTTCAATTAAAACTTTCATCATTGCTTTCAATCATTTTTCTTTTTTGGAAGCAACATCACCCTTGCCTAGGGTGAAAGTAAAGCTATTAACTTCAGATAATACTTTTGAACTTGAAAGTGCCCTTGGTGATGACATTTCTTCAATTGTCCCATCAAATAATGATTTATTTGCACAATATTTATGATCATTTGGAAGAAATCTTCGATGCCCCATATAACAATTCTTTTTGTTGTGTTTCAATTTATGAGAATATGTAAATTTATGACAAGATGGATATGCATATGCTCCCTTCATACTCTAACCAAGTAACATAGCATAACCTGGGAAATCATGTATGGTCCATAAAAGTGCAACACACATTTGAAACATATCTTTCTTTGATTTGTCGTAAGTTTGTATACCTTCAACCCATAATTTCTTTAAGTTATCTACTAATGGTTGCATGTAAACATCAGTAACAACACCAGGTGAAGATGAACCAGGAATAAGCAACGATAACATCATGTTTGGATGTTTCATGCACATCCATGGAGGTAAAATGTAAGGAATCAAAATGATCGGTCAAATACTATACTGAGTAGTCATTGTTCCAAAAGAATTAAATTCATTAAAAAGCTTGTAATTAATACCTCCGCATTCCAATCCAAGCTTTATTCATGACTCAATATGAAATTTTTAGAAATTTTCTTACAATTACACGCTTTCAAAAATAACCAATAAAAATAAGTCAATAAATATTCACTGTCACATACACAAAAGTTTAACATTCAAAATCAATTTCAAACGATTTTCAATTATTCAAAATCTAAGGAATTTATTCAAAATCAATTTTTATTACATTATTACAGTTATGAAATTATATGTTTTCATGAACTAGAACTAAATTTAATTGGTCTAAATGTGATCTAGATTGTATTCTTTACATTACTAATTTATCATCTAATAATCATTTATATGACTAATTTCTACGGAGTAAATTATCATGAAGAATACAAACCAATTTTTTACCGTACACAGTGTCTAGGGAGTATAAATCCATATTTACAAACAAATAAATCATATTCTAAGTCTAGGGGAATAAAAATTGCATTCATCCTTTTTTAATAAATCATATTCTTTACAAATCTTACAAGCATAAATAATATATCAATCAAGTGATTTAACAAATTAACTATGTTGTTGATCAATAAATTAATCATGCGATTATTTGTATTGATGATGTAGATCCTAAAATAGTTACAACATTAATAAAACCACCAAAACAAATTCTAAGTCAATCATGTTACTAAGAAATCAGCCAATTATTTGATTTAGCAAGCTAATCATGCAAGTTAGTAAATAACTGGGATAATAAAAATTAAATTAATTACAATAATCACAAAATTTATCGACTTATTCAAGATAAAAAATCTATAACTCAAACACGTTAGTATACCATAAAAACATGACAATAAAGACACAAACACATAATAAAAACAAAAATACACAATGAAAACAATAAGTCATTCATCATATTTTCAATGAGTGATTAAGTTGTGTATAAAAATTTTATTCAGTGAGCACAATGTATGTCCATACAAGGAAAAGCAACAAAAAAAAGGCAAACAATTTAATCAATCCCTTTAAAGTAATCGATAATCTTTTATAAAGTAATCGATAATTTTTTCCAGATCTTCACAATATAAACTAATTCTTTACTTCAAATTTGCCCTTTTATGTATTTATTAGTCTGTTTAATATATGCATTAAAATTTATTTTTACAAGGTGAATAATATATATAAGAGTATTTTTAGGTATTAATTTTACAATTCTTCGTAATATTCATTTTTTTAGAAAATACTATATTTTTAAATTTTAGATATCCCTAATTTTATATATACATACATCTTTGTCATTTCATTAAATTTTAGAGGGTACATTTGTCATTTCATTACTTCAATTTTGCCTTATTAAAGTTCGTTTACACTGTAATTTTAGAGGGTACATTTGGCACACTTTGGACTCCTTTATTTATTTTTCCTTTTACATTTATCAATATTTAAATTAAAATTACAATTATAACTACAAGTTGATTCAAATGTTTATGGGCATATAATAATCTCCAATTTGCTAAAAAAAAAGGATTTATAACATTTGTAATAGAATTATCATTATGTGTACGAGAAAATGTTTTAATATAACACAACAATAAAAACATGCATGTTGCAAATTAAGAAATGTGTCAAACTATAACCATGTAAGAAGACATGCCGACAGAAGTTGCATATATTAACCATTTTAAAACATTTTCGTTAATTTTGGTAATGAGTTACAATCACATATAACTCTTACAGTTGGATTCAATTTTTTTTTTAATCAAAAGTCAAATTTAAGCATTAATTCCTAAAAGAACGTCACACCTAACCTTGTGATGAAGCATAAAAGTCAAACTTAGTTTGGGACTTTAAAAAAACTAATCTCATTATCTTACCATAGTTTATAACCCATGCAGTCTAAGTCCTACATAAATATAGTCATGCCATAATTCTCAAACCATGCATTATTCACAATCATATTTTCCCAAGTTAAATATAGGAATGCATAGCCAAAATAATTACATTATGCTCACCATGCATAATCACAAGTACAAATCAAGTGCAATCGCAACAGTTCACATTGTGCATTCCTCGCAATGAAATAATTACATGCACAAATTATAATAAAAGCCTTCTCAAATAACAAATTAACCCTAAAACATTATCAAATACCCTAAATGCACATCTTAATGTCATTTGTAATCAAACAGTATGTCCTAACTATCCAGAACAATAAACCACGTGGTCTAGTCTTTCCTGAATTCATAAGTTAAGTTGCATGAAAAATCTTAAAAAAATTTCCTAAACCATCAAGACACCACTTTAATGATAAGACTATGTGAAAGGTAAACTTCATCTTACAAAAAATTAAAAAATGAAAAGACTTTGTATTCCTCGTGTAACCTTCACTTGCACACCCTTATCAATAGATCTGCGAAGAAACAACAAATATTAGTAACTTATCAACTTAAACAAAAATGGAAAATATAGATCTATATGTAATAAACTACAAAAATAACTTAAGATTTACTAAACATACAAAAAAATTACTAAAAACCTACAAAAAACATCATGAAAAAACCAAAAACCTACAAAAAACATCACGAAAATAAATCTTTAAAGTCACGATGGAAACAGTGCAAAGACATATAAAATACAAAATAATCATGTAAAATAATGAAAAAATGACTGAAAAAATGAAAAAAAATCAAATGAAAGCAAACCTTTAGCACGCGGAGGAAGAACACTTCAACGAAAGACGAGGCCACACAACATTGACATGAGAGGAAGAACACTTTTCACTATTTCCAAACTATTGTTGGGAAAAGTGACCTAAATATTGAAAACAAGCAAACCACAAGCAATACACAAGATACACAGGATTTAACGTGGAAAACCTCTTCAGAGTGCGGAGATAAAAAACTGCGGTCCAATCAAATCCAACCGGCACTAATCTCAAAACGGTTACACAGTTCAGATCAAATCAACCAACACTTAACATGCATCTGTATCATCCAAAAATCAATGGAGAAAAACATTATAATGCAAACTGATTAACCACTGTAACACTGACCCATTGATGACTGCCGATCAACCCCAAAGCAGTGTTTCCGGTGGACCATTGAACTGCCGGTTGAAGGGTGGATGAACTACTATGCGGAAGGTCTACTTCACGCACATTAGCCGAGCGAAGGACGCCAGACACTGGCGCCGTCTGTGGGAAGACAAACCTAGCGACGACCCTGTCACTCCCAGCACAGGCGGACTGTGTGCAGGTCGTCGATTGCCGGAGCCTCCTCGCGCAAAATGGAACCAAAGCCCTCGATCTCCGGAGCCTCCTTTTGCACGCCCGGATCTTGCCCTCCTTCACGCGCAGGTTGTCGGTGAGTGAAGCGAACCCGGCAATGAACCTGCCACTCTCAGTGCAGGTGAACTACGCACAGGTCGACGATCGCCGGAGCTTCCATGTGCGGAACGAAGCCTCGCTTTTCCGCCCCTTTCGCACGCCTGCGTGAAACCCTCGATTCTCAAATTTCGCCCTCTTCCTCTTCTGTCTCCTCCGTTAATTTTTTTCCTGTTTTCAACCAAGCAAAGGGAAATGGGTTGGGCCTAATGAAAAAAAAAGGAGTAGATGGGGGGACGGCCCAACAATCTCCCCCTCCAACCATCTACCAAACTAATCTTTAAGACCAGCGATCTGAGCACAAATGCTCAGTTTATCCCTGGTTACAACTTTGGTAAACATATCAGCTCCATTATCATTTGTATGAACCTTCTTAAACACCATTTCTTTGGATTTGATCACATCTCGTATCCAATGATATCTGGTACGAATATGTTGGATCTGTAGTGAAAGGACAAATTCTTGCTCAAGTGAATTGCACTTTGATTATCACCAAATAAAACAAACTCATTTTGCCACACTCCAATTTCTTGAAATAATCTCTTCAACCATAGCAGCTCCTTGCAAGCTTCAGTGGCTGCTATAAACTCTGCCTCTGTAGTAGACAGGGCTATGCATTTCTGAAGTCTAAACTGCCAAGAAACAGCTCCCCCTGCATAGGTAAATAAATAACCAGACGTAGACTTTGAGTTGTCTACCTCACGTGCCATATTTGAGTCAGTAAAACCAACAAGAGTTGGTTCTTCGTCATCAAAATAGATCTTCATTCCTGAAGTGCCACGAAGATACCTCAGAATTCATTTAACTGCTTCCCAATGCCATTCTCCTGGATTTGCCAAGAATCGACGAAAGGCAAGGAAAAAAAAAAGTGCGCTAATGACGACATCATTTTTCGAACAACAAAAAACTGACTTTTTGTTATAAATTATTTAAATTATATTTATTATATATTTTTATTTTTTATTATATATATTTAATTATATAGAGTAACAATTACTAAATAACATTAATATTCTACGTACAAATATCATAATAAAAACTTACATCATAAATTATATAATTCATTAAAAAATATAAATTTCACCTTATTTTTTAAACAAACATAGTCAAAAAATTAATATAGCAACATCTTGATCAAGTATAAAAAGAAAAACAATATAGATACCCTAATCTCATGGACAATACAAATAAAAGTAATAATCTCAATACCCAAAGTTGTAGGTAAAATTTATTGTCAAATTGCTAACTGTATGTACACAATTTGTCAAAGAAACCACGGGTTTATTTTTGTTGGTGATGAAAAGAGACATAGGTTTTATTTGTTAATAAAAATTTTGTTTTAATTTTAATTTTAATAACAGTGAAGAGTTAGAATTAAAAGTAATTTTATAAATGATAATATAATTACATAGTAAATTGTAAAATAAAAATTTATATATAAGAATTTATATAATAATAACAATATATAAAAATTTATGTAAGACTAAAATATAATATTATAATTATATAATACTAAAATATGATGTCAATATTAGAGCTATATATTAGATTTTCGTTTTCAACAAATTCTACGATACAAAGTGACAAACTCCTTTTACATCATGAGTTTTTATTTACATGGTCTACTTCGTTATAATTTCACCCAAATATTATTATTCGTAAACATAAATATATGAAATATTACTTTGCAAAATCATTATAGAGAGATTCATTAGTTGTGTTTGTCTCTGTATTTTGATATTATGTAATTATATTTTTTATTATATATCATAATATTTTATAGTATATTTATTAAATAACTTTTATATTTTTTACTATTCATAAAATCAAACTAATATCATTACTTAATTATAAATTATGTATTTTATTGTAAATTGTGAAACTCAAATCACTTTAAAAAAATGTTCAGACAAATGAAGACATTGTAGATAAGTCTAGATTTTTATTACATTCATTGATGATACGATATTTTTTATATTTTTTCATACTTTATATTAAGCATAAGCTTGCAAGTATCTTAAAGGTAGATGTACTTAAATTTCTTTTAATACCACGTAAAATATTTTATTTTAAAAATAATTAATAAAAAGTAAAGAAATATTTCATTATATATTAACCTAAAATTTATTTTTACAAAGTAAATACCTCACTCGACTCACCGCTGCAACAACAATATCTATTTTGAACGCTAAAATCGTAATAATAATAACTATCATGTAAAATGTTAATTATGCCCTAAATCCGACAAATATTACCACGAAAATGAATTATAGCACCAATCTAATGCAAGAAATCCTTAAAGTGGTGTTTATGTTTTTAGAATTAATATGAAATCACAAATAATAGAAAATGATAGTTAAAATTTTTGTTGATTTTCTTACATCATTTTAAATGTGTCGGCACTTATGTAAAGTAATTTCAATCATTTTCTATTTACCAGGTATTCTTCACTTTTCTTGATATTCTTCACATTTTTTTCGAAATGACCTTTCACTGCTTCAATAATGGTAAAACTGAAACCGGTAAACCTAATCTGATTTTGATATACAGTAAGACATTATTATTTATTTATACCTTAAAAGAAAAGATAATCTTTTTGTAAGAAAAAGAAAAGTTGAATTCATTTATTTTTGTTATTCCAAAAGAATGGAATTATTATTATCAAATGAAAAAGTTTAATAAAAAGATGCATCATTCTATTTCACGAAAACTATTTTAATATCTTTCGCTTTTTACCGTTTTACGTGATTTTCTTCTAAACTTTCACCATTTTAAATGTGTCTGCACTTAAATAAGATAAAATGGAAATGGAAAAGTACGATAAAAAGATGCCGTTGATTGACCGAGCAAGCAGACAAAAAGCTCCATCTCCCCACCGTGACCGCATCCAACGGTTAGTTCTTATTCCACGTAGGATGGCAGCTTCTCACCTCCAAGAAAAACGAAAAACCGGAGAAAAGGAAGTAAAAAATTTGTAATAAAAGAAAAATATTCCACAGCGAGTGGGCAAAGCGAAAGGCTTACTGTTCTGTGTCAGTGAGAAAGGAGGGAGGAAGGAAGGAAGGAAGGAAGGAAGGGAAGGAATCTGGTTCGTCTTGCTCTGCACGGAACCCTAGATTTCGAAACAAATCTGTGTTGGAAGAGAAGAGGAAGAAGAAATGGTGTTCAAGGGGAGATTCTTTTCCTCTTCCTCGTCGAAGAAGTCTGATTCCTCCAGCGCGGAGGGATCCAGCAGCCCCAGAACCCCCACTTTCGATTCCCCTGGCAGATCCGACAAGAAGCACAGCAAGTCGGATTCCTCCACTTCCCCTTCCACTCGACACCCCCTCCTCCGGCGGAAGAAGAAGCAGCAGCAACCCAAGGCCGATAAGGTTGCCATGGGGAAGGAAACTGCTCCTCCTCCCGGTAATGATCCTTCCGTCGCCTCCGCTACTTGTTCTGCACCGGGGAAGTTGAGTGCCGGGGAGAGCAATGATGAGGCCTTCTCGCCTATCGTTGCGTCTTCCCTGGGACTCAACCGTATCAAGACGAGATCCGGGCCGTTGCTGATGGAGAGGACGGGGGGGGCTTTTGCTGGGAGTGAAGCCGATCGGCTTGGCTCCACCTCCCATGGGCCAAGTAATTTCGCACGAGGGCCGCCTCATGGGTGCTGCTCTACTTCTTCTAATTCTTCTTCTACTGCTGCTGTTACAAGAGGGACGACCGCTCCGGGGAAGAGTGGTGGGAAGAAGAAAGGGTCGGGAAATCTCGAGATGGTGCCTGAAGCGAGTCGATGGGTGGAGAAGAGTGAGGCAAACCGGGTCAATGAGTGGATTGCCAGCTCAAGTGTGCGTGTTCCGACGGGTATGTCGATCAATGAATTTTTTACGATTCTAGCTTATACCTCTTTAATCATGTTAGTAGTGCAAGGGATTTTGTTAGCGTATCCATCACCACAAGTGGTTCCAGCTTTGGAAATTCCACAAGTGTGACCATGGCTTTCGCTTGTTGTAACTTACCAGTGAGGTTACACCAACATGTAGAGAGTGAATGTGGCCTGAACACACGGTTGCTGCTCAATGGTCGGTTGTGGCATTTGCCATGAGTTAGAATTTTTGACAACCGCTTTGATGAAGCTGCTCGTTAAGATCACAATGGACAACATCCAGCTAACAAACCTCATAGCCGAGATAAAGTCAGGCTTTATTTGGATAAAAAGAATCGAGAGAAAAGAAAAGAAAACAAATTGTGTGAACCGAGTAGACATGAAATAATATAGGAACTGAAGAAAAAGGGATTTAGAATTTTTACACTTTAGAGGAAATAAATGAGAAAATGACTTCCACAATGCCTAGGAGATTAAAACAAGGAAGTTTGAAGGAATGAGATGCCTAGAATCACATGTACACACGTGGATTTTCAATGGTTAAACGAATAAAAGAAGCAAATACATTTATCACATGTAAATCACACTAGGTACAAAGATTTTATACTGGTTTGGTTAATTCTTAAATTTACTCGTCATGTATCATCATGTTGTGAGAATCTCTACCCTACAATTCTTACAGGGAAAAATTACCCTTTGACTTCACTCCACTATCGTTTATCCCTTTCTTAGGCAGAAAGCAACCTTTACAATCTTTGAGTACGTGTTTAATCTTTTGACTTTGGTAGAGTATAATCATATTATAGGAAATAGTGTACAAAAGTACTTTTCAAAAAAGTTTCACCATGTGTATATGAAAATACAATAGTGTGCAATAAAACCCAATTAGAAAGTAGCAATGTCCAATGGCTAAATATGAACATCTAATCTTCAATGTAGCTTTAGGAACACCACATAATGGCTAGTTTGTCAAATCAATAACAACAATGATCCAAGCTATAATCTCATTATGTGGGGTTAATAACATGAAGCTTTTTGTTCCATGTATTTCTGTATATAGTCAAATATTTGTTTACAAAGTAGTTTTGACAAATATTTTCTCATAATTTCTAACAAAGTAGTTTTGTACTTTCCTCTACTTTTTAGTTTTTTTTGCACTAATTAATTATCTTCTTCTAACTGGTGCATTCTTTTACTTTTTAAGGATATATGACTAAACCACTTAAGTTAATTTGCTTTTATGTTGTCTTTAATTCTTGCAAGTCCATTAAAATCATTTTTTAGCTTATCTCTTATAGCATCACCACTTAGACATTTATGCATATGCATCTTAATGACACTAATCTTTTACTTATAGTTATGCTTTACAACCAAGCATTCTAAGCCATAAAGTATAGTTGGGTGAATAGTAATTTTATAAAATTTTCCCTTTAATTTTAAGGGTATTCTCTAATTACACTACACTCCAGATGTATTTATTTACTTCATCTATCTTACCTTAATATCAAGAATAACATTCTCTATAATTCCACTGTTGCTACTTATTATAAATTTTACGTATTTAAAAGTCTTACTTTTACGAATGTCATGACCATCTAAGTGTCTATTTTTATCATTATTCCTATTTTCATTAAACTTGCATTTCATATGTTCAATTTTTGTCCTACTAAATCTAAATTAATTCCTCAATAATTTTAATTTGGAACTAATTTGTAACTTACTTTCATCAACTAAAACTGTCATCAGCAAATAGTAAATATACAGGTAGCTAGTTTTCAATTTTCTTAGTTATTTTATTCATGACCAAGATAAAGAAAAGAACTTAGAGAATACCCTTGGTTTAAACCTATGTTTGTTGGAAATTCCTTAATTTCTCCTCTTATAGTTTTAACATTGGTAATTGCTTTTTCATATATTTCCTTTATAATATTAATATATTCTATAGGTACTCTTTTTCTTTTTGAAACTCACTATGTTAGGTTTCTAGGTACTTTATCATAAACATTTTCTAAATTGATGAAAATCATGTGGAGGTTTTTTTCTTAACTCTAAAATTTTTTGTTAGTTGTCTAAATAAATGAATAACTTCCATTGGTGACTTGCCTGACATAAAATCAAATTGATTTTCTGTGATTTTAGTTACATGCCTTAGTCTTTGCTTAATTACCTTTTCCTATAATTTCGTAATATTACTCATTAACTTAATATAGTGATAGTTATTATAATTTTGTATGCCTGATTTATTCTTAAATATAGGTATTAATGAACTTCTTTCCATTCATTTGACGTCATTTTTGTCTTTAAAATTATATTAAAAATTTTAGTTAACCACTTAATCCCTACTTTACCCATACAATTCCACACTTCACTATAATAACATCTGGTACAATGATTCTCCCACATTTCATTTTCTTAATAGCTTCTTTTACCCTTAAACTACTAATTCTTCTAAAATAACTATAGTTTATATCCTTTGTCCTATTAAAATTTTGCATGTAAGAGTTTTTTATGGTATATTCATTAAATAGCTTACTAAAATACCTCCACTATCCATCTTTTATTCATTTTATTTTGTTAAAATTCTACCATACTTATCTTTATTGTACTTGACTTAAATTTTTAGATTTTTTTCTCTAATCTTAGCCAATTTATATATTCTATTTTTTCCTTGTTATGTATTCAAACTATTATATAATTCCTTATAGGACTGTTTTTTAGCTTTATTAACAATTTTCTTAGCATTCATTTTTTCTAGCTTATATTTTTCTAAATTTTCCTCATTTCTACATTTAGGGCTTGTTTGTGTGCAACAGAAAATCAGGAAAAGAAAAAAATAAAATTAGGAAAAACAAAAATTTTGGAAATTCAGAATTTCCGACGCTATTCGTGCACAATAGAGGAACTCAGGAAAATTTATTTGAGTGTTGTTTGTGTGTAGTAGGGAAAATTAAGAAAAATTAACAGAAATTATGTTAATGAAAGTTTGACTTCTTTTATATGATGAGTTAATATAAATAAGTTCCTGATTATGCAAATGGTAGTGTAAATATAATTTCAATATTAATATTAAAATAATATTTTATAAAATTCAATACAAGTACACAAAATTTTAATTTAAAGACAATAATAATATGACATAACATATGATCATCACATTTTTCTTTCCCACATATGATTCATCATATCTTCACATATTCTGCCCGAACAAAATTGCGAAGTAGAAAGTATGTAAGAATAATCTTAACTTGTGTTTTATAAGGATATGAAATGTAATCCCATAAAATTGCGAAATGATATCTCACTACTCCAAATTTACATTCAATAACTGTCCTTACCTACAAATGTCTGTAATTGAAAATTTCTATTGCATTACTAGGAAGGTGATTATCATCATAATCAGATAAGTGATATCTCACTCCTCTTAATGAAGAAATAAATTTTGGTTTATTTGGATAACTAACATCTACCAAATAGAATTTACCTACATGACAAATTTTAAATTAGTTGAATAAAATCATGTAATTTTCATTTATAAAATAAGTAACATACCTGATGGAACTCGAAATTCATTTCTTCTAAATATTGCATCTTGAAGGGGTTTAATATTCAATGTTGATCGTCCCCATCCACCAAGAACATAAATTTCATATCAAAATTACAAATAGTCATAACATTTTTGTAAAAGTTTACATTTTCTATTTCTAAATTGTGTTGTCTCTTCTTCATAAATTGTTACTTTAACGTGTCGTTAATAACACTAATAAAATCTTGTTCATCAATAATAATAAGTATTAGTTGACATAAATAACTATCTGCAAATTTAACTAATTTTGAAATTTATAAGCTTACCTTGAAATATGGAAAGCTTAATTTATAAATAACTTTGTAATTATTTTTCATAGCAATTATTATAACAGTCTGTGTAAAATATTACTACTGAATATTTATCTATTTGGGCCTTTTTGTTAACTCATGTCAATCTTCATTCGCAGGGCAAAATAATTCTTCCTGGACCCAGTCTGAAGGCTTAAGAAACTTGGATGCATGCACTCCCGAGGCAGAGGTCTTTTTCTTGCTTTATCTTTTGAACCTTAAATGATGAAACTTGTTCTTTCTTTCTGTTTAGAAGTCACATTCAGTTATCTGGATGGCTTAGTTTTTCCTTGGTTTCAGTGTGAATTGTGTTATTCTTTTATTGTAGCCATTTGACACCTTCAAGATGCCAAAGGAGTCAGAATCTCCACGGTTTAAAGCCATTATTCAGGATACAAGTGTTCCCAGGAAGAGATTACCTTCTGATGTAAAAAGCTTTTCACATGAGCTCGACTCAAAAGGCGTACGACCATATCCATTTTTGAAGCCCAGAGGCATAAATAATTTAAAGGTGATTATACTAATCAATCTAGTATTGACAGAATTATAGACATGACTTTTTCCTTTTATTTCTTTCCTTTTGTGTGGATGCCATAAATTACAAATCATTTCTTGGATTTTGAGTTTTGTGATTGTTTGTAACAGGAAATTCTGAAGGTAATTCATGTGAAATTTGAAAAAGCAAAGGAAGAGGTGAATTCCGATCTTGCTATTTTTGCAGGGGAGTTGGTTGGTATAATGGAAAAAAGTGTAGAAAGTCATCCAGAGTGGAAGGAAACTCTAGAAGATTTGTTGTTGCTAGCTCGGAGCTGTGTAGTTACATCACCTGGGGATTTTTGGCTCCAGTGTGAGGGTATAGTTCAGGATCTGGATGATCGACGTCAGGACCTACCAATGGGTGTTCTCAAGAAACTCCATACACGCATGCTTTTTATTCTCACTAGATGCACAAGGTTGCTTCAGTTTCACAAGGAAAGTATGTCTGCTGAGGATGAAATTGTTGTGGATTTTCGAGAAGTGATCATTGGTTTATCTGAAAAAAAGAATGGTTCATCAATGGCAGTAGCAGATCAAAACAAAAAAATTGCAAAGAGTTTGAATGAGTCAATATCTGCTAGAAAGTCATATAGTCAAGAGCAGCATCGTATCATGAGTTGGAGAAAAAGTCATGAAATCATGGCTGTCATCCAGCAACCTGATATGGAAACGACACATACACTTTCACCTCCTGGTAGAGAAAGAATAGCTTCATGGAAGCCTTTACCCTCCCCAGCTACAAAAATCCAGAAAGAGTCGATAACTCAAAATGAATCGGTCAATCCTAAAGCAACTTCATCAAACAATACACAAGAAATTACCAAGGCTGACATCAATAGTACTAGTCTTCCTGATCCTAGCATAAAATCTAAACATTCTTCAGCTACCTCGAAACATCAACATAAAACTTCTTGGGGTTACTGGGGAGATCAACAGAATTTATTTGATGACTCGCCAACAATTATGTGTCGCATTTGTGAGGAGTTTGTTCCAACTTCTCATGTTGAGGATCACTTGAAAGTTTGTACAATTGCTGATAGATGTGACCAAAAAGGTCTTAGTGTTGATGAACGCCTTACTAGAATTGCTGAAACCTTGGAGAAGTTGATAGAATTATGCTCACAAATGTACTCACAGAATTCAACTGGCAGCCCAGATATTGTAAACTCAAGTATTAGTGAAGAATTGGATACTCTCTCTCCAAACCTTGGTGAATGGTCCAGGCGACGATTAGCTGACATGCCTGATTGTTTCCAAGAGGTTGACAATCCAGTTTTCATGGATGACTTAAAAGGAATTCCAACAATGACATGCAAGACACGATTTGGCCCAAAACCTGATCAGGGAATGACAACTTCTTCAGCTGGCAGTATGACTCCTCAATCTCCTTTAATGACCCCAAGGACCAATCATATAGATTCACTGTTGACAGGAAAAGGTGCATCAGAACATGAGGATCTTGCACAGGTAGTGTACATTTCCCTGGGTGTGATCTGATTTGTACATATGCACGTCTGGAGAACGTTTTTGCATGCCGTTTTTGTAAACCCAAAGTTCCAAAAACGATGATGAAGTCATGCTCTTTCTTTGTTTAAATTGATTGGCTGCAAATGTAAACCACATATGCTACAAAAGTTTTTTTGTAAAATATCTTTATTTTTCTATAATGTATATACATATAGTTGATATGATTGTTTGAATATAAATCTGCTAGTGTATATGAATAAAAGTATCCTTATTTGAATCTTAATTGGTTTCTCTTTTTGTTCACCATAAAAGGATTCACTAGAATAGTTCTTAGCTTGTGCTCCATTTGCTGCTCCTGTTTCTTTATAATTTTTAGATTTTGCGCCTTTCCAATCATGCTTCTTGACCTACAGGAAAGGATCTCCAGGCCTAGGGATCATATTGCTTTGAGTTCCAACATAAACTATACATATGCATTGTGTTCCCACATGTTACTTTATTTAACTCCTTCCTCAACCAGCTGGAAGCTAGATGAATGAATACTGGCAGTTTTTGAAAAATTTGGCTCTTTAAAAGCAGGCTTGGGGTACTGATGTTTTGAACAACTATGACTTAGGGTGTTAGCCAACAACTGAGATTAATTGGTCATGGGGAGAACTAATGCTTATAGATATGAGATATCCAACAACAAGAATTGATTGGGCATGCTTCCCTCTAATCACTAGTGTGTTGATGGTTGACACAATTCACATTTCTACAATGTTCTCAAGGGAATGCCCATCATTGGACATATCTAAAGTAAATTAAAGGATTTCAAACATAATTACTGGGATTGAAGAAGTGGATGAGTCCCTTCCCTTGATTAGCACAAGATTTTCATTGTCTTTACTTTAGATCTTTTCACTCGACAGATTATCACTCATTGGCTCTGCTTTGGTCACTATTGATTCTCCAGCTACTTGTTAGAAGTATGGGAGTTGTCAAAAGCTAGGCTCAGCTTGTTAAAAGTTCACTCAAACTTGGCAAATGCTTATTAGATGAAATTATCAGCCTAATTAGAAGGATTACAATAAAGGTTGAGAGATGGCACTATTTCTGATGGATGAGCTAAATTGAATGTGAGCTGCATCAGAATGATAGGACAAAAAAGAAGCTTGAAAAAACAAGAAAAAGAATCCACATGATAAAAGAGAAAGGGGAGAGTAGGCGTGGAGGGGGGATGTTAGCAGCAAGTGATCTAAATTGAATGTGAGCTGCATCAGAATGATGGGACAAGAGAGAAGCACCAGAAAACAAGAAAAATACCCCATGTGACAAATAAGCAAGGGGAAGTGGTTGCATGTTTTGTGAGGGGGTGGATAGTAACAAGTGTTACCTTGCTGCATTGGTTCTCTACCATTACCTTGTGTTACGTATGTTGAAGGCTCAGGTCCCTTTCCTCTCATTTTTGTGGTCTTCCGTGTATCTCTGAAAGTGACTTTTTTGAGTTCAGGCTAAACTGCTTTATATTCTCAATCACATGGACTGAATATTTAGAGAGTAAGGTATTTGTTGTAGACATACTTACTAAGGTGGTGCCTGTCACTCAAGTCACTTTTGATTGCACGTAAAATTAGTGGTCAAATATTGGGGGTTGATACTGTTCTCACGTTGTAGTCTACATTTGCTTATGCCTTTTGTATATCCACTGATATGCCTACCACAAAATTATCCACATTTCAAGATCATTCAGCTATGGTCACTACTAAATGAACCACCGTATCAAAATCTTTGAAGGGCAAGTCTCATGGTCATGAAAAACATTTATGTGAACATTGTGGAAGAAGCAATCATCCATGTTATGTCATCATCTGTTGGTTTAGCTTAAACAGTGACTATCTCACACTGTTTATGACGAGTATCTTCAGCTTCTGGTCACTTAATTATGTTCAAGTACAGCCACCCATGTCACCACTTTAGGTACCTTTGCATTACTTGCTTCTAGGACTACATGTTAGGTAATCATAACCTTTTTACGTGCACCTCTCACCTATTTGACATTAAGTTCGTTGGTATTGCTGATGGTTGAGAAAATGTTTTATTGTTGGCGTAGGGGTTGTTCATGCCTCTTCTCACCTTACTTTTTAAAGTCCTTGTTTTAAAATTTTCTATTATTACCTTGAGTTGGTATATGTCATTTCTCTCTTATGGTCCAAATCAATCCTCCTTTCTATCCTTAGGTTTTGAAAGGTACAATGAAAAGGGTAAATTATTACAAAACAAGAGTGTTGTTTGGTTAGGTCCATTTACCATCCCATAACTATATGAACTTTATAATCACTCACTATTAAGGTTAATGACCTTTCTTCCCAAATCACCATGTTTAACATGTGTAAATGGGCTGCTGGACTTATTTGGCAAATTGGGCTTGCTGGACCAGCCGGTTACATTTTCGGTTTATTCTTCTCTCTTGTTGGACCTATTGGGCCATTTTGCTATCTCATTCCCAATTTTGCTATCTTTTTCTAGGGTTTTGGCTTAGTTCCCCTCGGTCTAGTTGTAATTCCTATTTTTGTAGACCACCCCAGTCTAATGAATAATATTTATGGGGTATTATATGAAAGAAACATGTGTAAATGCTGATAGGTTGATTTTAATTTTTACATCTTTCTCATTAAAGATTATGTACAATCATTTTTATTTTGTTTGCAGGTAAATGGTCAATTTTTGTATTATAGGCTGTTTTCGTTGATTTTATATGTTTATTAGTATAATATCGAATTTTACATTTGTTTCGTTTAACTAAGACTGAAGAGTATAAGACATTATTTTTCTCTCTTTTTTTGTTTAGTTACAACTTAATAAATCTTAATAAAATTAACTTTTTTAGAAGATATATTTGTATGCAAATTATATTATTCTTGTATATTTATTTTTAACTCAAAGTAACAAAAAATAGCATTGAAATATATACAAAATAGCATCCTAACATCACGATAAGGACAAATTAACCTTTTTTAAGTTTTTAATTGACATCTAGGTGTCACCTTGGTGCCTTGATAAGTATGATTCTATGTAGTACTAGGAGTTTCTTACCATGAAAATGATTGAAATGGGACGGCTTGGGGATTTCTAGGTGGGCTCTAGAGACTCTCTTGTGATGATAATGGTCGAAAATTTCCTAAAGCCGTCCAAAGGAAGATTCTCTGTAGCCATGTTCTGTGTTCATTTTTGACTGCTGTGCTTTAAAATGAGATAAGCAAGATTGACTTCTTAGAGTTTATTTATAAAGTGTAAGTTTTCTTGATGATAGTGCGATAGGGTTATAGATCACTATGCTTCTAAACAGCTAGGGTATGATTGTAATATTGGATAAATTTTATGGCAATCAATTGGTAGAAATCACAGAGAAAATTGTGTAAAAAGTTGGTAAACCTAAAGAGAACACAAGGCCTCAAAAAGTACTCATTTTTAGAGGATGGTGGTTATCTAATTCACATAGGCTGCTTCATAATTTTATCAGTTCTCATATTCCTGATTTGCCAATTCCTGGTATTTATTGTGCCCACCAAGGGATCATGTGGAGGCATCATTACCGTTGATCTTATTCCACCCATTGTACATTGCAGCAAGGGCATTCAAACATTTACACATACTCTGAAGATCTTGAAATCCCACTCAGTTATAATATTGTCTGTTTGAATTATTGTAATTGTTTTTGGATCCTACTCTCTTTGATATATCCTTGACTGATACGTGTACATTTGTGTAGCTAAAGTTCTGATCATTAATAGGAAAATATGATTTTATGATGTGGATATTCCTAGCCGTCATTCCATGGCTTTTGAGCTTCCCTTTGCTTCATTGGGTTGACATTTTGGTATGCATTATACGGGGATAGAGGATTGTTGTCTGATTTCTAAGTCGTGGTGTGTGAAACCATGTCTGGCTTCTGGGTGGAGGTGTGTGAAGCCTTCAATTCCACAGGATATCAGTGAGGGGGACATGCTTGAATTTTGTTTGTCTTTGCATTGCTTGCAAGGAATTCAACTTCAATTTTGTGTTAGACTTGGTAAGTTAAAAACAGACATATGTGAATACAATTTTGACATGCTGGTGGAAATATAGCAAAAAAGCACCCTTTGTTAACAAAATTATCATATCAATGTTAGTTGGATGCCATGTTGAAGTCATAAAAACCAATGTTGGGCAAATATGCCAAATGTGTGAATGTTTAATTCTTTGGTTGCTAGGTGGTGTTAAATCAATTTGGCATTGAAGATTTGTTGTGCTCTGCTCATACTTATTATTTATTAAGATGCTAAGGCATGTGGTAGGTAAGTTTGGGTTCCCAAGAGCCTACTAAAAATAAAAATATTGCTATCATTATATATTGCCTTTATATATACTTTTCTTAATTAACAACTACATATCATTGAAATATATGCCAAAATAATATCCTATCATCAAAACAATCACACATTAACATTATAATATCTAAACAATTTAAAATTAACGAGATTTAACTTTTCATATGTTTTATATAAACAAAGAAACAAGAGAATAATAATATCTTATGCTCTTAAATCTTAATTAAACAAAAATGTAAGATATGACATTAAGCTAATTAACATATGAAAATAATGAAAACATCCTATACAACAAAAATAGAGCATTTAAGTGCAAAAAATGATTCTAGAAAATCTTAAATTAGGAAAAAATTTAAAACTAAAATTAGTCTATTATCATATGACCATAAAATAGTCAATAAAGAAAATTGGAATTCCCTAAAGATCCGTCTATTAAATTAGATGTCTAGGCATGTACACAAGACTATATCAAGAATATAATTTGTAAATGTATCAATAATACAAAACATTAAATATATGTTGTTTACACTGTCAAAAATTGAAATGAATAATTAATAACTAAAAAATTGAAAAATATTAGAAGCAAAAATAATATTAAAAAATTTATATAACATTATAGATCTAGTCATTCATCTACTTAAACCTAGGTACCACCTAGGCCCTTGCCTTAATAAGTGTGGCCCTCAGTGCAATCTATTTACTTTGCCCCCTCCTATGAAGGTGCTTTGACTTGTTCTCCTGGCTTTGGAATAATTTTGCACCTTAGTAACCCTGTTTTTTGACTTGATTGGAATTACCTTACATGTGAAATCCATTGTTTGCCTGACATCATTTGCATGCTGTTATTCTAATCGAAATCTGTTTTCAATATTTTGGCTTTCAGAATTTTAAGCTTCATTTGGAATTGTAGTTGAGTTCACAATTTTTCCAGTAAAGTTGCGTTATTGTAGAGTGGTACAGTGGTACTCTTTGTAGTTTTTTGAGTAATTTTTTAATGAATACAAAATTTGTGAAGGTAGTCCTGGAAATCTAAGACAATTCTTCTACAAGTTAGTACTTTTCCATAACTTTCAACTTTTTGAAAAGTAATGGATTTGAATTGAAACATAGAAGCTGTATTTCCAAAAAAGCCGAAATCATTGAGTGCATTTTGAAACATCTTTTGGCAAAAAATGTTTTTCTGCCAAAGTTGCAGTGGAGATGTAGTTCCAAATGTAGCTATTCTTTTTTCAGTGATATTAAGGTGGGTGCCTAGGCTGCTAGGCATCTTATTGTGATTTGGTTACACCTTAGAGGCTTGCATTACATTGTCTTAATTAAAAAAATCTTCTGTTGAATCTGTTTAATCAATATATATTATTAAGAGAATTATACCAAAATATACATAATTATTGAACCATATAATTATATATATTACATTTTATATTTCGATGTTATCTTGGCATTGTTCATATATTTGAATGTTATTTAATAAATAATAGAGATAAAGTATACATACTTATTATTAGATATTTATAAAAATATATAATATACACCTAAAAAATTAAAATATGAATATGTAAATAGGCACCTCGTGCTCAGGCTTATTGTGTGGGTACCTTGGCACCTTAATAAACTTGCTTTCTCCCTTTATCACTTGGAGGTTGAGGGTGTTCAACATCTATTTTGGTTATGCTCTTCTTTTGTCCTTTTGTGGTGCACACTTCTGTAGGTTGTTTTTCAATTGTTTCAGGTTCTTTTTATTTGATGTACACTAGGAAAGTTGGTTTTTTGGTTGGATAGTGGCAAGCTTGTGATTGCTGAGCATATTTCCTCCACTTTGTGGTTTTGTTGGTTATGATTATGTGGGTTTGTTCTTCTTATGTCATTCTTTTGCATCCGTTTATCTCCTTGATAAGTTTTTTCTTATTTCTGTCTGACAGTCACTATTTATTAATGCAACATTTTACTTCTCCAATGGAAGATTCGATGAGATGTTGATGTTCAACACTTTTGGCATGATTAATTTTCAAAAAGTCTATGACTTATTTTTTATCAAATATTTTTTAGTGACAATTCCATTACATGGTTCATCAGGCCTGTAGCAATATCTCAAAAGTAAATGCTTTTTTTTATTGCAGATCAAAGAACTTGCTGATATTGCACGGTGCATAGCAAATACACCAATTGATGATGAACGGTATTTACCTTATCTTGTTTCTTGTGTAGAAGATTTACAAAATGTTGTTGATCGACGACAACTAGAAGCACTCACTGTGCAGACATTTGGAGCACGCATAGAGATACTTCTTCGGTGAATATTCTAGTTTTTTTTTTCACTTTTCCACATGGCTTTTTGGTTTGAATTCATTGTCAGCAAACATGAAATTTGTTTTCATATTTTTTTTAAATGCTGCTTGCTGAATATTTTCTTTCTCATTTGGGAGAACTACAGGGAGAAATACCTTCATCTTTGTGATACAATTGATGTTGAAAAAGTTGATGCTAGAAGTACTATATTGGAAGAAGAAGAAGATGTGGTTCATAGCTTACGAACAAGCCCTATTCATCCTTCTTGTAGAGATCGTACATCTATTGATGATTTTGAGATTATAAAACCCATAAGTCGAGGGGCATTTGGACGTGTTTTCTTGGCCCAAAAAAGAACAACTGGAGATCTCTTTGCCATAAAGGTATGTTTTTAAAGTGTCTATTGCATGTCAACTGGTACAATGAAAGATTGTTTAAGCTGCCTGTTGTTACACATGCACTCGAGCAATTGGGTGACAGTTTTTATTGTCTACACTGGCACATTTTAATTTTTTTTTCTGTACCTACAAGTAAACCTCTTGGTGGAAGTGGAATGCACTTGAAAGAAATCTTTTGTGAAACAAAAACATAAAAATCAGGAAGAAAATATCCAAATATCCAAGAATTTAGGTATCTGGATGGACAGACTTATAGTTCTAAGACTGTACAACCTAGGTTGCAACAATTTTCAGGATGATGTGCTCATTGATGAAGGGGGCATTCCTTGTGTCAAGGTTGATTGGGCACTGGAAGTTGATTATCTCATGTGAAGACTTGTCATACTTCTAGTGTGTTTGATGTCTGGATTGATAATCAAGGTGGTGCAGGATTGTTCTATCAAATGATGGGACATCAATGTGTGCTAATAGACAAAGATAATGGTGACTTGGTGAATTTCTTGAAAATAGGAAGGATGATAGATGAGGGGTATTTGGTGTCATTAGAAGAACTCCATACCTGAGGTTGCCAATGTGGCTCCTTGTAGCACTTGCCCTACCCATCGTATTGGTGAGATCTGGGGCTAATAATACATAGATCTAATGATAGGAGTGAGTAAGACGTAAGTGGGAGTAGGTGCAGTAGGACTAACCACCATAGCTTGATTTGCTTGATTCAATGCTCAAGGACTGTATCTTTAGTGAAAGTTGCACGGGCAGACATGGTAAGTACCATAAGTTGGTTGATTTGTTGCTTGGTTTACCAGTTGGGAAACTTCAAGTTGAAGACATGAAGAAAGCTCATGGTGGATTAAAACTTTGTAATGGGAGGCATTGGTTTGCTTTGTGAACTTTTCTTTGAGAGATTTGCAACTAAGATATGTTCGTGATATTTAATCAAAGATAGCATTTGTTAACTCTAACTCTAGCTATCTTTACTATAAACTACAATTATTTTTAACAAACAACTAAATTTCGTACAGTGATAGTAGCTAAAATTCAACTTCAACTACTATTCATATAACTTCAATCACATTACATCAAATGTTGTTACCATGCATAGTTGAAGCTGAAATATTAATTTACTAAAGAATGTAATTATGCACAGTATTTACCTTTCATCTCAACTTCAATTACTATTCAATCACATTCATTTCAAAAATCTGATTTTTACCAATTCTTTCCAACTTTTCTTCATTTCAACAAACCAATTTCAACATCAAAGACAAAAACTTCTATGAAAAAATCCCTTCTTCAACTTAGCTTTCTCCTTTGCATAAACGCTATTGGAGCCTTGCACCCTTGCATAGAACCCTTGCTCGTCACCCCTACACAGAACTTCTACTGAAACCCTCTCCTTTGTTGTCTGAATCCCCGCATCTCTTGGACCCTCCCTTCTTCATCCTTTCTTCAACCTCTGTTGAAACCCTCTCCTCCTTCGCACCCCTCGCTGATCTCGCGAATCTCATAGATCTTTTCCTTCTCCTTCTGCAATCTCTGACGGAATTGACGACCTCGCCAGATGCCATTCGTCGCCTTGCCCTCTTGCTAGTCGCGAAACAATCACCACCGACCCCTCTCACCCCCTTGCCCTCCACTGGAATGCCCTTTTGCCCCCCTTGCCTCCTCGCCAGATGTTGCTTGCTGTCTCACCGCTTGTCGCTCACCCACTTCCCTTGTTAACCTTGATTGCCTGCAATCGACCCCCTTGCCCTTTTGCCCCTCGCCCTCTTGCCCCTTTGCCTGAAAACTCCAAAAATTGCATAGGCACACACATCATGGTTGGAGAAGAAGGGGGTGCAAAAAGGGAAAAATATATATATTAGAACCTAAAATAAGAAAGGAAATAATAAAATATAAATGGAGAAAATAAAAAAGGAAGAAAATATTAAATAGAAATGAAAGATAATGATGAGAGGATAAAAAACGAAAAATAATAAAAAATAGTCTTTTTTATTTTTTGTAATATTGTTTTTTGATTTTTTGACTTATGTTTGCTTGAAAGTTATATGTACGAGATAGTTGTACTTATGTTTGCTTGAACGTTATATGTAACTATATCATGTATGTTTTTATTAACTTATTTGTTTGTGATGTTACACTTTTGAAGTTTGTAGTTGTGATAGTACATTTTTTTTAATGAAGTATGTAATTTTTGTTTATATTTTCAAGTAATGTTTTCAATTGTAACAACAATAAATTTTATTTTGTAATATATGATTTATATGATCTTAACATTACATATTTATTTGGTAATGAATGCCGCACAAATATAAATAATTCCAAAAAATCATAATTATTATTTGATGTAATTATATAATTTAATTTTTCATATACATGTCTTAAAAGTAAATTGTACGAACAAATTTTAGTTGAATGTGATTTTGTTACGTTAGAGTTACATCACCACTAATTTAAATAAACGTAATTCAACTCCAAAAAAAATTTAACTTCAACAAAAAAACTATTACAATACAAACAAATGGAATTAACTCTAACAAAAATTTGCTACAATACAATTCCAGCTTTAGCTTCAGTCAAAAAAGCTGTAAACAAATGCTATCAAAGAGTGGTTTCATTTGAATGGCAATGGTGTACGACACGGTGAAGATTTGTTAGGGGAGGGGGCGGTAAGCCATGAGTGCAATTCCTGGGAGTGCCTTTGCATCTTTGGTTAGTGAGAACGTGGAAAGCACCATCTATGCCTCTCAATAGGCTGTGGGAGGTCCATTGGAACACATCTTCTGGTACTTACCTAGATGCAACATTTGTGTTGGAGTTATACAAGAACTTGAATAGGTTAACTAGGATCATGGTTTGTATGGTTGGAAATCTTTCTTCAAAGGTTCTTGTCACACAAATGTTTAAGAAAGGCTGATTAGAGAGGCCTGAGAAAAGTTGCAGCATAAGCTAAAGGTTTGGAATGGTCGATACCTGAGCATGGGCTTAGAATTGTGCTTCTTAACAGTGCCCAGTACGGTATTCTAGTTTTCTACATGTCAGTTTTTGAGTTGCCTTGAGGGATCGCTGCATTGGAAGGTATGTTCTGCAGATGGTTATGGAATAGGAGCAGATTGAAAAATGTATTTGTGTGTGGGGTGTCACCTATTTAGGTGGTTTGATGTTTGCCAACCTTTAAATAATGGAGGATTGATACCGGGTCACCAAAGGAGTTCAATAGGATTCTTCTATCCAAATGGTTGTGGAGAGAAGGCTCTTTGGGTGGATATTCAATAGCATGTACTGCCAGATGGTAGAGGCAAGGCACCATACTTTTTTGAGGCACATAGGCACCCAGCTGGTTAGCCAAGGCATCTTGGGTGTCTATATAAATATTATTTTTTTATTTCAAACATATATTACATATATTTATACGTTTTTAACAATAATTATGCATAGTTTTAGCACTAATATTTCCTAAATAATATTCAAATACATAATAATCATAAGATAACATCAGAATATGAATTGTATAATACTAATACGTATATTTCATTAACATATATAATTGTATATTTCAATAATTATATTATATTATATTAGTATTATATCAAAAAAATTACATTTAAATTTTTTGCAAGGAAAAAATTAACAACCTTTAAAAAACATATATTTAATTAAACATATTCGATAGAAGACCTACTCAATTCACACCCTGGTACCTAGGTACTAACTTGTCTTAAAAAATATGGAAGGTCTGGTCGATTCACATCTTGGTGCCTATGCACTTGTATGGAAGGCACAAATGCCAAACTTTTAGCAGGATGTGCTGACTATCGAACAAGCATTTCGAGGGTGAACTCACTACAATGTTAATAATTGGAAAACCCTATTTTTTGTCAGACTGATGATGAAGAGATAGCTCTCTTTCAATACACTTCCAAAGGATTTTCATATTGTCCAAGATCCAGCAGTGAAGTTGCAAGAAGTTTGATTCCTTTCTGTTGGAGGTAGGGATTGGAATGTAGACCTTCAGAGGTCTTTGAAGGATGACAGAGCAGCAGAAGTATCAGAACTACTGCAGGTCCTTAAAGAAGCAAGACAACCAGATCTGGACAAGGACAGGCTGATGTGGCCCATGTGGGGTTTTCGATAAGATGAGAAGTGCACAGTTAAAAATAACTGTCAGTACAATTAATTTCTGGCTTCTTGGCTTTATTTCAAAATAGTTTGGAGATGCAAAACACCTCTAAAAATCAGAGCTTTTATGTGTTTTGAGAGAAAATGGTCACCAAGACTTTGGGGGGTTTGTGCATTATAAGGAAAATTTTTTTCTAGAAAAGTGAATTTTTTTTTCTCCAATTTTCCTAGCATTTGTGCACTTGAAAAATGGGAAAATGTTTTCCTTATTTGTGGCAAGTATTTATACTCGTGTGGAAAAGAATTTTAGATCTCAAACCTTCTGAAATTTTTTTCCCTAACCCCTCATCTCTCTCTCTCACATGTACATTCCACACCCAATTTCACAACTTTCATCAATTTAGCTTTGACACTTTTTTGATGTCATTTTTGGTACATGTTGTTGGTTACTATTATTTATTAAATAAGTATATTGTTGTCAAATAGGTACATTATGCATCTATAATTGTTCATTTTTCAATATATACACAGTGCATTATTTGTTAAGTTATGATTTTTATGCTGACATTTTTAATTAAAGTATATGTAAATGTATTTCTCTTAAAAAAAATTATGATTAAAGTATTTTATACAAATGTATTGGTATATTTGAATTGTATAACATTATGCAGTTCGTTCATTATATAATATTTGATAATTTTTATGATATTATATAAGTTTATGATGTATTATAAAATTGTTTTTCATTTTCTATCAATTGTGCAAATACCTAGAAAATATTTTCCTTGACGTGCACAAATGTTGGGAAATTATTTTCTAAGAAATTATTTTCCAGATTTGTCAAATTTTCCAGAAAATTATTTTTTGAGTGTACAAACAGACCTTTAAAAGCAAATGGTCAAGGGATATAGATCTGAATGTTTGTTAAGCAAGAATGTGGATGAAGACTTGAATCACTATTTTTTAAGAAGATGACCTTATTTTTGACAATAGTGATTAGGGTGGTCTTAGCCATACTTTTAAGGAGGGAACCAATTTTTTCTATTTTTCACACACACATTAATGGAATATTACTGAAATATACATAATTGTTGGAATATATAATCATTACCGTTGGCACCTTAATAGGTATGGTCATAGTTTCTACTCTGCTCAGGATCTTCGAGAGCAATATTGGTGAAAGGGAAAGTAGCTATAGAAAACCAGAAGGTCCTACTGATTCATGTTAGGCTACTCGGCTGACTTGGAATGAAGTTTTTTAGGAAACGTCTCTTGAAGTAAACATAGTGATTTGGGTCAGATAGATTTCTCTTCTTTAGTTGGGTTAATACTTTTTTTTCCTTGCAATAATAGTAATTTTTCTTTTGTTCTACTTTCTTTTTCTTCTAATCTTCTTGGTTTTTTTTGTAATTGATGATTCTTTTTCTTCTAAGCTTCACCCTACATTCTTTCAAAAAGAATCCTGAACTCAAATTGGAGATAGAGAATTAAATACAAAGGCAACTTGATGATCATGAACAAGGAAGATCATTGGGTAGGGTGGCAAAGGTTGACTACTGCTAGTGAAGTTTGGATGGAGATGATTGGGCCAGATAAACTTAGTTATATTGTGTTATCCAACAAGGAAAGAATCAAAGGTGGGAGAAAATATGGGGATGGATGGAAGACCTTGTAATGGAAAGAATTCGAAGTGAATATTCGTTGGTTCCCTTATGGTTTTGGGACATTTTGGGTGGTAGCCTCGATAGTTGTGCTTGACACATAGAGAGGTGATAAAGGCCTATACATTATTAATTTTGACCATTAGGACTGTCAAGAATAAGAGGAAGAAGAAGATTGTATTGCTAACAACATGAGGCTTCTGTTTGTAAAGGGTACATAACATACACAAGATAGCATTAAAGGCAAAAGACCTGCTCCATGTGGAAATCCTTGCCCTCCTGGAAGGTATGCTTTTTTGTTGTTCTACAGGTTTTGATTGCAAGTAGATGGAGGTGGAGATGGACTCGAGAGTGCTGTCGATGCATTATGTAGCAGTATCTGCCCTTATGCTCACATCATAGGATGCTGGCAAGAGATTCTCAATGTGGTGGAGAAGTACCTCATGTTCAGATGGACCCCCTGTGAAGGGATTTAGGCTGCTGATCTTACTGTAGGTCTGGGGGTGGGTAAGGAGTTGCAGGTTTGGATGAAATCTAACTGCCCATATACACTGTGGTGTAACATCCTTCTTGATTGCTAGAGTATCCCGAGCTTTCGTGAGGAGTGAGATTTTTCTTCTAGTTTATATTCTCTGGTGTGGTTTTGTCTTGGGCCCTTCTGATGGGGTTTTGGCCTAGTCTCCCCCATCTTTGTACCTTTTTGTTTCTTTAGATTTTATAGGCACCTACTCACCTAACGAATAAGATTAGGGTAGAGTTTTGATTTTTTTTAAAAAAACACAAGATAGCATTAAACAATGTGAGAGTAAACCCACACACCCACCTAAACCCTTATAGAACATTTTCTTCAACACTTCCCTTCAAGTTGGAACATCCAACTTGTTACAAATTCAAAAAAAAAACAATTTAATAACTTGGACAAGCACATACTTAAAAACACCAAAATGCACCATTTTTTTTAAACATGTACACACACCACACATGCCATCTTCTTTTATTCTCTTTTTCTTTGTTTGTCTACCTTCTTCCTCTGTAATCTTAATGGGTGTAGGTGATGGTGGCCAATTTGGGTAGCAAAAAAAGGGTGATACGTGAGTGGGAGATACTTGTGCAAACTGGAGGAGTTTCCTGACTGTGCGTGAGTGGAGGAGTCACTCGTTTGTTTGTGAGCTAAAGATACATTTATTGAATAGGCAAAAGAGTTGCTTAATTGCTGCAAGCAGAGGAGTCACTTATTTGTCCAGAAGTGGAAGAGTTGTCCTATTGTCGTGACTAGAGGAGTCACTTGACACTGCAAGTGAAGGAGTTGTTCATTTGTCCATGATTAGAAGAGATGCCTACCAAATAGGTGGAAGAGTTGTTCAATTGTTGTAAACAGAGGAGTTGCTTAACATTGTAAGTAGAGGAGTCACTTGTCTGTCTACGAGCTGAAGAGACACCTGTTGAAGAGGTGAAAGAGTTGTTTAACTACCACGAGTGGAGTAGTCACTGAACACTATGAATGGAGGAGTTATTCATCTGTCCACAAGCTGAAGAGATGGTTGCTAAAGAGGTAGAAGAGTCACCCAACTGTGGAAGAGTAGACAAGTCAACTGTCGTTAAGGCTATGTGGGAACTTGAGTAGAACAATTGGTTGAGAGGAAGATAATGGCTAGGGTTTCCTCCTTACCTAAAGACTTTTCTCCCTTAGACTCTCAAACCTGGTGCTCTAATATTATGTCAAGAATAAGAGGAAGAAGAAAATTGTATTACCAACATCATGAGATCTCTACTTATAGAGGCTGCATAACATACACAAGATAACTCTAACTAATGTTGGATTAAATTCACACACACCTAAACCTTAATGCAACATTTACTTCAACAATACATCGTATCTGGACTTAATATTTCTTAAATTGATTTGGTGGCAGTTTAGAGAGCTCAATAAAATTTTCAACTTACCCATCAAGGGGAGTCCATATCTGGTTTTAAAATTTTAGTTAGCCCAACTAGGTTTTGGAGTTGACTCTTCGAGGGAAACTTAATTAGGCTATTGTGCTGGTCCATCACAGGGAACCCCACCAGGCTAACTTGTAAAGGCCTGTCCCCCAATGACTCAATGTGAGGGTGGATGTTTGGTTATGAAGGCCAAACATGTTTTCATTTGTGAGCATGCACATTTTAAGAATTGATCTATGGAGATTAGTGACAACAAATTGGATGGAAGAGGAGCATGCCACAGAAGATTCAATAGCCAACAAATCAACAATACAGTTGAATGATCCAGGGGAACAACAGATCTTAAGTGTTGACACATTGGTTATAAATGACTTTAGTTGTAAGAGGAACACATTGTTGTGGGCTTGGTGGGAGGAGGAATAACTCTAGTGTTTTGGACGTGAAAGTAGAAGAGGCAGAGAGGAGGTTCTATTCACCCTCTAACCCATTTTAGGAATTTCCCAAGGACTCTCCACTGACGTGGTAGAAGGTTTTGGGTTGGGAAGATGTGGAGGTTTGAGTAGGTCTAGGTCAATATTCCTCAATATCCATGGTCAGCTAACCAACTTCCAAGATGGGTTGAGCATCTTCTTTGTTGGTGTTCATTTTGGTTTTAGTCTGCCTACAACATGTGTAGGCCTCCTTGTTTTTCTGTCCTTTAATATATTTCCTTCATTGCTGCTGAAAAACACTTTTATGGCTCATCAAAACTGGATTGGCTGGATTAGACACATAACACAATCTGTTAAAAGGACTAGTGCTAGTGAATAACACATCATAAGGAGCTTTCACCTATAGGAAAGGAATATGACAAGGAGTTCTACTCTCGCATTTGCTGTTTAATCTTGGGGTTACCATCTTTGCCTTTGTGAATTGTGATAGTGCCATATGCTCGGGCTGGCTGGAGAGATGGCAGGCAGGCACTGCTATGATAAATGCTTGTATGAAATGCTAATCTTTTGTGATGCTTCAGCAATTCTGTTTGTGTTTGAGATTTGTTATGAAATGCTTCAAGTGTATTTCCAGTCTCAAAGTAAACTTTAGCAAGAGTCCTTTGATGGGAGCTAATGTACCCTAAGAAGATCTCTATGCGTGGGCAAGTTTACTAAAATGCAAGATTGAAGATCCAATGATTAGATGCTTGGCCCTGCCTAGGTATCAGATTGAAGTTTCTTGTGTGATAGCTTTGGCAAAAGCTAAATTTGTGGAAAATCAGATTTCTCAGGTTTGATGGAATGTTGGTTTTCCTGTGGTCTGTTTGGGCAAGCTTGGTGATGTTCCACATGTCAGTGCTCTTGTTTCCTAGCATTGTTGTCGTGGAACTTGAAAGGAAAATGACCTTTGGGTTATGGAGAAGGGATTCTGAGGAGGCAAAATGCTTTCATCTGGTTAGATAAAAACTGTGCTGTCTCCTGTTCTTATGGAGGTCTGCGGATCAGGAGGCTTAGAGAATTCAAATGGGTTTGTTAAATGCTTACTTTCCAAATTCTCTTTGGGTCAAAACTTATCAGGTTTCTCAAAACTTAGTTGGATTTACAGAAGAAGAATCAAGAAAAAGAAGATTGTGAACATGTGAAGAAAAAAAGAGGATGAAGAAGAGAAGATAAAGAAAAGAAAGGAAAGAAAAGGAAAAGGAAAAAAGAAAAAGAAAAAGAGAGAAAAAGTGGAAGAAAAAAGAAAAGAAAAAGAAAAAAAGGGGGAGAGAGAAAGGAAAAAGAAGAAGAAGAAAAAGAAAAAAAAAGGGAGAAAGGAGGAAATAGAGGAAAAAAAGTAAAATAAGAAAAAATTGTGAAAAAGGTAAAAGATGGTTTTAAAAAATTCTTGAGGGTAAATTACATCATCTAACTACTTTTTGAGGATAGACACTTGTCTCAAATTGTATTTTCTGATGGTTACTCTACTATTTGAAAGCTAGATCAAAAATGGCTTTTCTAGAGGAAGAGTGAATAGAGAAAGGGTGATTTAAAAATTATATCAATTAAACAAGCAATTTAATTCACCAAATTTTGATAATTCAACTACAATCACAAAATATAAGAAATGTGTGCATCAAATATGTTGGATAGAGTGTTTAGAGTTGGGTTAAGATCCGTTTACCCATTAAGCTTGTATATATATTTTGTACACTGTCATTAATAATACACACATTACTTTCAACTTGGTATTAGATCTAGGTTAACCTTAATCTCTCTCCACCCTTCCCCTCTACTAATGTTTTTCCTTTCTCGTCATTGATCTGCGATAAGCAGGTTTTGAGGCACTTGACATGCAACCTTCTTTGTTGGCTTGCTCTTGTGTCATTCTACCCTCCCTCCCTCTCTTCCTCTTTGGTTGTCGGACATCATTGGTTCCTCTCTTCACCATGGACTAGTTGGCGTTGGCATCGTGGCCTGGCAAGCTCATGGTTACGAGGGTGAAACTCAACGAGCACAACTACCACTACTGGTTGAGCGCTTTCGAGTCTTTCATCATCTCGCAGATGTGTGAATCCCACCTCACGAACGATCCTCTAGACATGAAGGTGGTGAACTATGTGGTTTGGTGGATCGTTGATTTCGTAGTGTTTTCGTGGCTGATAAACAGTGTTGACAAGACCATCGCTTGGAACCATCTCCTGCTTGCGCCTTGCACGATGCATTTGGGAGACCCTCTACATGGCGTACGGTGCGGACCAAGGCATCACCTGCGTTTGCGAAATCTACAAGAGCCTCTTCTCTCACTGACAAGGAGACGACATTGTGCAAAACTACTACACCCGTCTCCGCTCGTTGCTCGATGACCTCAATCTCTTCTAGTTGTGCACCCTTAACTTGGCCTATTAGTGGTGCTATCGCGAGGAGCTTGGGGTTGCTGTCTTCCTTACTGGTCTTCATCTTGAGTTGTCCTCTTAGATTTGGGGATCGATGCTCGTAGTCGATATGATCCCCTCTCTGTAGACGACCTTCAATCAGGTACTCCGTTTGACCACTACCCCTTTTGTTCCTTGCTCCTGTCTCGTCGATGCTTTTGCTCTTGTTGTCCAGAGTGCTTCGTCCTTTGCGTGGCCCCCGGGGTTAGAGTCGCGCGCACCTTAGTAGTTGTTCACGGTCTTTGTGCGTCCATTGTGGGTGTAAGAACCACCTATTGGATCGTTCTTGGGCGAAGACCTCCCACTTGCTACTACTATTGCACAATTGGCCTCCCTAGCTACCTTGCCTGCCCCACTGTCTGGTTCGATGGCTGATCCAGTGAGCTAGCCCCCCTTTGGTTCAAAATAGTGAAGCTTCTGTCGCTCATGTTCTCTTGATTGGTATGCCTTCTTCTTCAACATCCACCTCTAATAATACTTGAATTATTGATTTTGGCGCCTCCCATCACATATCTTGTAACCACTCTCTTTTTGAACGTATTCTACATTGTCTTAATATACATTTTGTTGCTCTTGTTGATGGGTGCTATTGCACTATTTCTGGTGAGGGCACTATGCTTGTCACCTCCACCATTTTCCTTGAAAAAGTCCTATATATTCCTAATTTTCTCGTTAATTTATTGTCCATTAGTACCCTTACCAAACAATTATATTGTTATGCTATCTTTTACTATTTTCATTACACCTTTCATGATTTATAAACGAGCAGGAGGATTGGTTTGAGCCTTGAGCAAAGTAGGGGTGTGTACATCTTGGTGCAAGACAGCGTCACATGGGGCCTTGTTACCTTTGTTGCTTTAGGGGACTCTTGTTTGCTTTGGCATCGGCACTTGGGACACCCCTCTCTCCATAAGCTTCATGTGGCATTACTCTCTGTTTCTACTTGTTGTTTTATGCTATTTATGGCCTTAAATAGGGTTCATGTGTATGGTATGTGAAACTCAGTTTTGTCATGTTAGCAAATGAGTTCAAGAAATGTGTTGTTGACAACTCCATCTTTATATGGAAACAATCGTCTGGCTACACCATCCTTGCTGTTTATGTTGATGATATCCTATTGATTGGTAATGATATTTTAGGTGTCAACTCAACTAAGGAGGACCTGTCCAAGCACTTTGACATTAAGGACATGGGTAAGCCTAGGTACTTCCTAGGTATTGAGTTTGCATATGCTAAATAGAAACTCATTCTCTCACAACAAAAATATACACTTGATTTGTTAAAGGAAATATGACTTCTTAGGTGCAAGTTAGAACGAACTCCAATGGAATCTAAGCCTTCCTACTGGGGTTCTATGTTAGAATCGTATAGTGATGCAACTTAATACAAGAGGCTTGTGGGCAAACTTATTTATCTCACAATCACTAGGCTAGATATCTCCTATGTTATGGGACTACTGAGTTAGTTTATGCAGGAACCCAAGGAGATACATTAGAATGGTGCCTTGCAACTTTTAGCTTACTTGAAAGGTAGTGTTGACAAATGGCTTATATACTTCAATAGTGGACATCTCAATGTCATAGTTTACATTGACTCAGGTTATGGTGGTGACAAAGGTGATAGACAATCTGTTTTTGAGTACTGCACCTAAGGATTCAAGTTTTGACACAAATCGTCGAAATTTTGGTGATCCGTGTCGGTTTTTGTTGTGACCAGTATCAAAACATGTAAGATTTTCAGAAGTCAAAGGGAGATCCCTCGATTTGGATCGTTGGTGTATCAATAGATCATTGGATCCAATGTTTTTTGAAGCTTGGGAAGTTTGGATTGATCGATCTAAAGGGAAATATTGGTCAATCCATTGAGCTGTTGACTATCGTCAGTCATCACTGTCTTTCGCACTTCCGCGTCTGACGAGGCGATGACTTCAAGGTTTCGAGCTTTCGCAAAATGGGTTTTTGGCGGTTTCGAGTTGCAGAGTTTTGGGTGCTGTCATTGTTGTGTCTGTTGCAGTGTCGCTTGGGGAAGACGAAGGGTTGGTTGCTGTCAGGCACGTGAGGTGGTGAGGAAAAGAAAGGTAAAAAAAACAAAGGTAAAAAAGGTAAAGTAAAAAAAAGAAAAGAAGATAAAGAAATGAAAGAAAGTTAAAAAGAAGAAAACATAAATAAAAAATACAAAAAATAATTGAAAAAAAAAAGTCACATGAAAGATATGGAAAATATAAAAAAACCAACAAATACAGTAAATAAAAAGACACAAAAATAAAAATAGAAATACAAGAAAAATAAAAAAACAAAAAACAAAAAATAATAGAAAACGCAAGAATAAAAAGTCACATGAAAAAAATAGAAAACAAACAGTGAATAAAAGATAAAAAATATAAAAATACAATCATGTCAAAGAAAATAAACAAATAGTTTAAGACTTTTTTTTTTGTACATGTGACTACTATATCTCTATCTAATTGATATTTTATGTTTGATAATTGTCTAAAAAAATTATCTAAGTGTATTTATACACTTTTCATAATTTATTATATCTTATCCTTAAGCTTCAAGTTGAAATTGTGTTTTATGATCATTTCCACAAAAAGTATTGTTTTTCCATTGATACAATTTTCGATCCTCGATACATTTCCTTTTTTTAGAGGACCGATCCTCGATACAATATCGACATTTGAATCCTTGACTGCACCTATGTTAAAGGTAATCTAGTAACTTAGAGGAGTAAGAAACAAAGTGTTACCTTTAAGTCTAGCGTTGAAGCTGAATATCGAGTTATGTCTTAGGTAGCTAGTCAGTTGGTATGACTCAAATCACTTCTCATTGAGTTGGGTGTTTAGGTCCCTACATCGGTGATTATGCACTATGACAATTAGACAGCTATTTACATAGGTAGTAATGACACCTTTTATGAGAGGACCAAATATATTGAAATTGATTATCACTATGTTCAGGGGTCGGTTGAACGAGGAATTATATGTACTCCATATATCTTCAAATCAAATTGTAGATATGTTTACCAAGAGTCTTCACGTAGGAGTGTCTAATCGTTTTTGTAACAAGCTGAGAATGTATGATACATACCTTCCAGTTTGAGGGAGAGTGTTGGATAGAGTGATTAGAGTTGGGTTAAGATTTGTTTACCCATTAAGCTTGTATATTTTGTACACTTTGTCATTAGTAATACACACTCATTACTTTCAACTAAATAAATACAATTTTTTTTTACAGTGGTTTCCCAATTGGGTACTCCACTCCCTAGTTGTCATGCTTGAGCCTTTCACTAGACTTTGGTGTTTTTTTTTCTATGGATGCCTATCAAAACTCTTACAAACACAGAGGTAACCCATACCTTTTAGGTGCTTTGTGTTTGTGGGTTCCCACCTTAACCTTAACTTACCTCCTTAGCTCAAGGACCAACACTTTGTCTTTTACACAAACACTTTGTAGGCATTTTTCCTCAAGTTGGCTCTCCTTGGTGTTTGAATGAATGATCTTTAAGATGAAATGCTTTCGAGAGTGAGGAGTGAATGATTTGAACATGAAACTTGGAGTATGAATGCTGTTGTTCTAGTCTCTTTACTACTAATGTTTGACTAAAAATTCTTTACTGAAATTCCATTGGTTGACCAAAAACCCCAATGTTTTATTGCATGATTTTCCGTTCCAAGTAGTGACTATGTTCAACTATTTGTTAAATAGTCATTTAGTTGACTAATCTTGAACGATTGACTGAATAACTCACTGGAAAAATTTTCAGTAATACCTTAAGCCTGATGTAGAACAACCACTTGTTTTGGTCAACCAAAATGTTTTGGTTGACTGATTTTGTAAAAGGTTATTTCCATAAGCTCTAAGTCACTATAAATCGATTGGTAGAATATCTTCATTCAACTGTCTAATACTATTCTAATTATGCATACCATAATTCTAATATCTTCATTTACTTTATTTCAGTTTCAACACTTTTGTGTGTTGTTGACCACCAGACATTTGATGGTCGACACAACTTCTTCCTTTCTTTTAGTTTAGTCCCCTTTGTCTGGTGTCGCCCACCATACATTCAATGGTCGACACACCCTTCTCCCTCCATTACAAGTTAAGTTCTTTTGTCCGGTGCCACCCAGCAGACATCCAGTGGTTGGCATACCTTCTGCTCTTCTTTACAGGTTAAGTCTCTTTTGTCCAGTGTTGCCCACCAGACATCTAGTTGCTGATGGTCCTTCATCCTCTCTTTGTAGTAAGTTCTTTTTTCTGGTGCCGCCCACTAGACATCTTGTGGCCAACACACCTTCTTCCTCTGTTTACAGTAAGTTTTTTTGTCCAATGTTGACCACCAAACATTCAATAGTTGCCGTACACATTTCCTTTCTCATAGTTTAAGGACTTTTGTCTAGTAATACCCATTGGACATCTAGTGGTTGGTGCACCCTTCTCTCTTCGTTACAGTTTAAGTACTTTTGTTTGATGCTGCCCATCAGACATTCGGTGGTTGTCACTCCACACTTTTCTTTAGTTTTTTTATTTATTATTAAAATCCTAGCAATATTATACAAAAGGTTTACAAAAAAAGGAGTATACAAAAGGTATGGTGGAAAAGCCCCACAAGACCAAGCAAATGAGGCCCAAGCCCAAGAAAAAGGAAAATGCTTTACAAAAATAACCAAGCCCAATCACAATAATAGCTACATGTCATCCAACACAGCCCAGCAACCATCAATCATTCTGATGTACAATACTAAAGTCGCTAGTAGTCCATTCCACTCGGCACACATCCCAATGTAGTTGACCTTCACGTAAGTGCACTGCAACCAAAGAGATCCTGCAGCAACTGGCCCCCACACAAAAAGAAACTGAATGATCAATAAAACCAATACCTGTTGGAGGCCCATTTGAAAAAATGGACCTCCCCAATAAAACACGCCTTCTCAAAAAGCAATAATCACCATCCTCCAATCGCCATTAGTAAAATCTTGCAACCAAAAAATTTCTGCACCACAAAACAAACCCGCAGACCCAAGAAACTGGAAATACACCAACTGAACAGTGTAGTTGCACTGACCTGGCGGAGGTTTCTTCAAATTAGAAACCTCCCATAATAAAATCGCAAAATATCTCCAGCCCAAGTCCACAAGATCTTCATCCTTAGCCCATGTCAGATAAGAAAAAAGGCTGCAAAAAACCACACTGGAACACAGCAAAAACTCTCCACAAGAAGCCAATTATAAAGTTGTGGATGCACTGACCTGGCGGAGGTCTTTTCAAGCCAAAGAGACCTCCCAACATTCGCAAGCAAAAACGATAATCAGCCATCATCAGCAGTCCGTTGCCAAGCCTTGTAGAGCCACCGCTTAACATTTTCAGGAAGCTCACCAATATGACGATAATCCCAAATTCGAGCTATAACTTGATATTGAACAGCTTCAAAAGACAGATGACAGCCTTTTAAAAGAATATTACATTGGTGTCTCCAAATTTCCCAGAAAATAATAGAGATAAGGTATTTTCCAAATCTCATTTTGCCTTTAGAATCAGGTTTGGTAAGGCACTTCCAAACCCAATTTTGTAAATCTATCGAAGAGTTGAGCCCCAACAACTGATTAATCCATTAGTGAGATAGCTATTGAAAAACAAGTGAGTTGCATTTTCAATATCTTGATTATTGGGACAGCAATGACAGATAGAAACTAGATAAAAACCCTGCGATTGTTTAACTGCATCTAAAGGGAGAGTATTATTAAGCAGCCTCTATAAAAATAAACATATCTTGGTTGGAATATAACTTTTCCAAATAGCCTTATAGAAGGATTGCTTAGCATGATGCCGTTGAACAAAATTCCAAGCAGAACTAACTGACTACCAACCCATTGCTTGTAAGAGACCAAATGGGTTGACTACCAATCCAAGAAATATTATGTTTAAAAACATTCCATGTCTGAACCAGAAGCCTCCATAATTGTGAACTATTTTCAGAAATCGTTGCATCAACAATATTGCCATACTTTGTAGTAAAACACCCTGATAGCATATTATTTCTGAGAAGAATCCACCATACCATTTTCATTTGAAGAGCCATCATCATATCTTTGTAGTCTCGCAATCCCAAGCCACCTTCCACAATGGGTCTAGCAACCTTCGACCAACTAACCCAATGAATGGAATGCACCTTGAGATCATTACTCCAAAGAAATCTAGTGCATAAACGGTTAATAGTATCCAAAATCCCAACAGGAAGTGGCACCACACCAAGAAGATGTATGGGTATACTGCTTAAAACATGCTTAATAAGCATCAATCTTCCACTTGGACTTAAAATCTTTTTGTTTCCAACCATCAAGCTTAGCAGTCAACTTTGTAATAATATCTTCAAAGTATTTAATCCTAGGTTTCCCTTTAAAAATAGGGCAACCAAGATATCAAAATGGCGAGGAACCTCTCCTACATCCCAATAATTCGTGAGAGTGGTGACTCTAGCAGAAGAGCTTCGCTTAGAGATCATGAAATAGCTTTTGGAAAAATTTATTTTCTGCCCAGAGTTCTGCTGATAAAGATCAAGCACATATTTAACCAATTTAACGTTGCTGGGTCTACCATTCAGAAAAAGAATGGTGTCATCAGCATATAACAAGTGGGAAAGAATCCAATGTCCAGTTCCAGCCTTATAAGGAACAAACTGCAGATGGTTATGCAAATTATAAAGCCCACGACAAAGTAACTCTTCCAAAATGATAAACAAACAAAGTGATAGCGGGTCACCCTGTCTAATACCTCTAGTTGGGAAAAAGAAATTTGTAGGGCCACCACAAATCAAAACAGATGTAGGATAACTTTTCTTTAGTTTAACTCCTTTTGTCTGGTGCTATGCACCAGACATCTAGTGGGTGTAGCAGTCCTTAACACGATAGAATGATCATTTGGCAACCACATATGAAAAGGCTACACTGTAGTAATAATGAATTGAAGTTGGTGGCACTAAATTATAAAGCTTGGTACAGGTTGAGAAAAGAAAACTGCCTGCACGAGATGGTAAGGGAAAAATATAAAAAGGGACTCATTGTTATGGAAAAGGGGCCACACTTTCTTGTCGTTGAGGAGCATTCGCTACTGTTGGAACAACGTGAGAACACCCCCTGCCTTCTTATAGAAGAGCTGGGTTTGAGGACACCAAGGATATTCTGGTAAGGCTCAAGAGAGGAGAACATTGCAGTAGGAAGCAATGGATTTTTGGTAGATCTTTCCTCCTTGAACTACTTGAGATTTTCATCATCGATTTCATTTAACTTTCAGCATCATTGATTTCTTAGTTTATTTGTCTACATTCTGTCCGATTTGCATGAACACTGGTAGATCATTTAATTTTCAACATCATCAATTTCTTAGTTTATTTCATCAACGTTTTGTCTGATCTACATGAACACTTATAATTTTTAGCATCATCATATTTTAGTTTATTCATCAACATTCTGTCTGATTTGCATGAACACTTGTAGATTGTTTAATTTTTTTTATCAAAATTTCAATTTATTCATCTACACTCTGCCTAATTTGCATGAACACTTGCAGATCACTTAATTTCTAGCATCATCGATTTCTCAATCTATTCATCATCATTTTGTATGATCTACATGAACACTTGTAGATCATTTAATTTCTAGCATCATCAATTTCTCAGTCTATTCGTCAACGTTTTGTTTGATTTGCATGTACACTTGCAGATCATTTAATTTTCGGCATCATCAATTTCTTAGTTGATTCATCAGCATTTCTGTTTGATTTGCTTGAACACTTGTAGATCATTTAATTTCTAACATCATTGATTTCTCAATCTATTCATCAATGTTCCGTCTGATCTGCATGAATACTTACATATTATTTAATTTTCAACATCATCTATTTCTCAGTTGATTCATCAGCATTTCTGTTTGATTCATGTGAGCACTTGCATATCCTTTGCTTTCTAGCATCATTGATTTCTGAGTTGATTTATTAGCATTTCTACTTGATTTGTATGGACATTTGTAGATCTGTTTTGTTTTTCAATACAGCTTGTTTTATAGTTTTATTCAAAGGCATTTCTGTCTTGTTTCTTTGCTCAAGTTGCTGATCCTTTCGTTTCATACGACATTTACTTTACTGTTATTTGACAAGTGATTTTAGTGTTTTTGACTCGTGTTGATACTTGTGAAGCTGTCAATGAATTTGTTTAGAAATTAGGAGGCTGACCTCCAGTTGGACAATTTGGATGCGCAACACCTTTCCAGTCTGTATCTAGAGCACTTACTTGGATCTTTGAACATTTCTTCTGCCTTATACCATTCTTTCTGTTTCGAAGGAACAATTTCCCTTGTTCTTTCATTGGTTTCCTCATTTCCCGTAAAAATGAGGTGACAACTCCCTTTTATTTTTTATTTCCTTTCCTCCCTGGTCATCATTCCTCTCTGTGATCTAAATTTCATAGGTTACAATATGTTATTCCCTGGAAAAATCTACTTGCCTTAATATAAACAAATTTGGAATTTCTTTTAAAAGATATCCAATGCCCTGAAACTCTTTTTCCATTAACCAAGCTATGTAGTGTCCTATGAACTTTTGGCTTAATTGAGATTACTTCTAAAATTTTTGTAAGTATGTAATCAACCAAATCTTTTATCCTTTTAATGTTAATTTCTGCAGTAATTTACTACTTTTTAATATTTCCAATGGCTTGATGTTTAGGTCCTCAAAAAAGCTGATATGATTCGTAAAAATGCTGTTGAGAATATCTTGGCTGAGCGTGATATTTTAATCACAGTTCGAAATCCCTTTGTGGTAGGCAATTTTGCCAAGCCTTGTCTCTCTTTAAAAGAAAAATCAATTATCTTATTCACTAAAATATTACATTCAGGTAAGGTTTTTCTATTCTTTCACATCTCGAGAAAATCTTTATCTTGTGATGGAGTACTTGAATGGAGGGGATCTTTATTCACTGCTTAGGACCCTAGGTTGTTTGGATGAAGAAGTTGCTCGCATATATATGGCTGAAGTTGTAAGTTCTTAAAAAAATTTTCATTGCATTTTGTTCTCGTTTTTATTTTTGACAGTGAACTCTGCAGGTGCTTGCTTTAGAGTATTTACATTCATTACGTGTGGTGCATCGAGATTTGAAGCCAGATAACTTACTGATTGCCCATGATGGGCACATCAAGGTTAACTAAATGCACTTATTATATCTAATCTTTTGTATCTAATATGCTCCTATCTTATTTTTCTTGAAATTTAGTTCCTGCTCCTTTGTGCTTTATTATCTTGTGACACTTTCTGGTGCTTCCTGTGTCATTTACCATAATGTTCTTGTAAGAAATATCATGCAAGGACATTGCATCATTGCCTACTACTAAGTGTTACTTTGGATATCTAGAGCAAGACCATTAATATGTAACGTTTTTAGTGATACATTGCATTGCACCTTGGATAAACTGAATGACGAAGAAGAATAGGAAGGAATCATTGTGCATTTTAGGTGTAAGGTTGTCAAGTTGAGGGTTCTGTGTTGGCATCCTAATGTTTAAAATAAGCATGGATTCTCATACATTAGTGGTTAAGTGTGGATAAAGAAAGAAGTTATTTCATATTAAAAGGAGTAAATTACTGTTTACCTACTTTGGCCAATTTTCACTTTACCATCTCCTCCAAAATCAGATAGGCAACTACTCCCTACCATTAAAAATATCATCTTCTCCTAATGGTTTTAAGATTCAATTGAATTCTCCATTTCACCTTTCATATATTTTGCGGTAGAATACTTGTCACTTATTTTATCCTATTCCATCTATGCTCATCCTTCTGCCTCTCCCGCCCCGTATACACCATCGAAGTTGCCACTTCCTCATCTCTTACTAGGCAGCCTCCCGTTCCTTCCTCACCTCTACCCATTCTTGGCAGCTTCTCCCTCCTATGTCAAAATGGAAAACTTTACCTTCTTCACCACCTCTTCATTCATTTTCACCCTCCAACTTGGCCCATGGCCCCCTTGCCTTGCTCCTTGATGTTGTGGTGCACAAGGGCATTATTGTCTTCTCCAATCACCTCTTCGAATTGGTGCACAAGGGAGCTCCTTCAGTTCCCAACTGGTACAACTTTTCTATTTGTCAACAAGGGAGCTTGGTTAGAAATATTGGAAAAGTTTTGAAATTTGTAATTTAACAAATGATTTAGTGATGAATAGAAATAAATGGAAGAAAGGGATTCATGTGGTTGATTCCATATAGTGAATAAGGCATTGATTGATTGATTGTTGTGTAATTTAGGAAGAATGATGGTCAATAAATTGTTAATGAAGTCAAACATCAAGCTTCTAGTGAATCATATAATACTTTGTATATGAAATGAGGTATAAGATATCAATACCGTGCTGTGTATTGAACTTAAGGAAATAGGAAACATATTGAGTATTGATGAAAATATTGATCGAAATTGTATAAAAATGGAAACACTGAATTTCTATAAACAAAATTTAAATATCTACTAGAAACTCTAGGATTAGCAAAAATATATTAAATTTAATTTTGAGCATTTTTTGATAATTAAAATGTTGTAGATAATAAATCAGTGTGCACATGCATGGCAAAACTTGTAAAATATTGGTTTCTCCTTTGTATCTTAGTTTGTTCATTTTTTGATATAGCTTTGGTCGATGTTCCATGTACTTGCTGTCTTTTTGTTTTTGTTTTGCTGACTTTTGTGGCTTATCTCCTTGATAGGCTATTCTATGCTTGTACTTTACTTTTGTTACAGCCTTTCTAGTCGGTCTCCCACCTACCTTGGCACCTTAGGTTTGCAGTTAGATACATGATAGTGATGAAACCTCTGATCTCTCCATCACTTTTTCCTAGGTCTTTAAGTTATCCTAGAATAATTCCCAAAGTGAATTTGCTGCCTTGATGGTCAAGGTCAATCAAGAAACAACAATTCTAAGGAGACTAGTAATATTGAAGGCAAAGGTATTGATGGAAATGTCAAATTCTATGCCCTCATTGTAGTAGAACAAATCATAGGCCAAAACGATGTTAAGAAAAATTTGGTTGACCTACATGGGCATAAGGAGCTATAGATTCGTATGATTTTCTTGTAGTTTCATCTTCAACTCCAACTACTTTTGAAGGCTCAATTGAGGTGATGATTTCACATGTTGACTCTGTATGTTTCATGCAGTTACAAGCTGTTAATTCCTTGGTTATTGCTACATTAGTGTCCACTTTATGTATAGGTATGACTGTAGTAGGTAGGAATGGTAGTCCTTAGATTATAGACTCAAGGGCTTCCCATCACATTACAAGTAGTGTTGATCTTTTTAGTTGTTTGTATAGTTTACCCAACCTAAAATGTGTCATTGTTGTAGATGGTTGATTTTATTGGGTTTTTGGTTTAAGTACTATATAGGCCTTTTCTAGAATTTGATAAGATTAGACCATTTATGTTCCTAGTTTCCTCGTGTCTCTTGTCTGTTAGTGCTATATCAACTCCATTGTCTAATGACCTTTTTTCCTTTTCATTGCACACTTTAGAACTTGTGATGGGAATGAGAATTGGTTTGTCTTAAGCGAAGTGATGGTGTGTACGTGATACTTCACTATGTAGATTTGTTGCATTGCTATCAATTGCGAAGTCCTTTATCTTATAGCATCTCAAACTTGGTCATCCCTCTTCAGAGAAACTTAGGATGCATTTGTTTCAACTCCAAAGTGTAGTTTCTAACTTCTAGAGTGGTACTGTAGTTGTCTTAAAAGAGTACTGCTTGAAAGGAGTGATAATTCAGAAGTTACATTTATTTGTTGTAGTAACTTTTTTAAAGTTCCTATTTTACCCTTAACAGGTTTTTTTTATCAATAATAATTGTAATGGTATTTGATGAGTCTATTTTGTAAAAAAATCTTTATAAAAATGCATTAAAATATTTACCTACTTTCAATTTTATGATTTTATATTTAAATAAATATTTATTGATTAAAAAATATTTATTTAAATATTTTGAAACGGTCGAGGATGCCTTTCTGTATTTATTATAAATATTTAAATATTTTTTAAAATATTCTAAAACAATTTTCTGCATGAGGAGGAGGAAGGGAGTGGCGGGTAGAGGAAGAAGGGGTCAGTAGCTGTTGGCACGGAGGAGGAAGGGAGCGATGGGTCGTGAAGGAGGAAGGGGTCTCACGTGAAGGAGGAAGGGAGCGATAGGCAGAGGAAGAAGGGGTCGTGAAGGAGGAAGGGGTCTCACATGAAGGAGGAAGGGAGCGATAGGCAGAGGTAGAAGGGGTCGATGGTTGCTCATGTGGAGAAGGAAGGGAGTAGTAGCTCACAAAGGAGGAAGGGGTTGGTAGTTGCTCGTGTGGAGGAGGAAGGGGTTGGTAGTTGCTCGTGTGGAGGAGGAAGGGAGTAGTAGCTTGCAAAGGAGGAAGGGGTCAGGGTTGCTCGTGTAGAGGAAGGTAGCTCGAGCTATAACGGGCGAGAGGAAAGGTAGTGGACTCTTCAAGTGAAAAAAAAAACCCTTGGAGAGGCTACAAGTTTGAGAAGTCAAGGAGCAACTCTACATGGTAGAGAATATATATATATATATATATATATAGATATAAGGAGCGGTAATGCTTGAAATGAGGGGCAGTTAAAAGTAGTAAAAAAGTGATGTTTATTTGCATTGCTAACTCCTTTAACTTGCTGTAGGAGCTACGAGTAGGTGCAAACAAACACACCTTTAGACAAGTTTTACCTTGAATTTTTGTTTATTCTTTAGTGTGAGTTGTGTTAGTTAGAAAAACACAGTACTACATTTCATCCTTTGCAACTTGCATCGTGTAGTAGTATTTTTGATTTTATTCATTGTAATGTTTAAGGTCACAATCGTGTTATGTTTGTCTCTGGTTACCATTTATGTTGTTTTTGTTGATGATTACTTTAGGGTGTCTTGGATTTATTTATTAAAAAATTATCAAAGTATCTTAGATTTCGTTTGGGAATGGGGTGCTCTAGCTTCTCATACATTTTCATATATCATCATTATTGTACAAATTTTCATATACAAACTTGCACCTCATAATTTTTTTATATAGTTTTAACATTATTTGCGAAACTAGTCTCAACTCCATCTCTCTATGATTATTGGAGTTGGAGTACTTCGTTACTAAACAAAGCCTTAAATGTTGTTCAAAATTTCTTTGCTAAAATAAAAACATAGTATTCTGTTACTCATGCTTTCATACTAATAATACTTAAGAATTTGTTAACAATGATTTTGGAACTTTTTGAGCATGAGTAGAGAGAAACTGGCTCTAGATTATCTCAATGTAAGCACTCTAGATTATCCAAAAGAAATTGGCCGTCTCAATTGAAAACCTAAGCTTACCCTCGTTGAGTAAAATCTCTTGTATTGGGATAAATCATTTGAAAAGTTTGAAAAGTTATATGCACAAACAAATTATGATAGCTTTGTTAGTCTTCCTTTCAAGTGATTTTCTGTACCTTTCTTACTACACTGTTTTTTGTGTATCATGTTGCATGACATTACGTTCTTTGGATTTACACAACTTTATCTTAACAGTTGACAGATTTTGGACTTTCAAAGGTTGGCCTGATAAATAGCACTGATGATTTATCAGGTCCTGCAGTCAGTGGGACATCATTAATGGGTGAAGATGAACCATCGTTACCTCTGTCTGAACACGAGCGTGAGCGACGAAAGAAACGTTCTGCTGTGGGTACTCCTGATTATTTGGCACCAGAGATACTCCTGGGAACAGGACATGGTAAAGTTAATTTTCTTTTGATCTCAACCAAATTGTTTTTTATGCATCTCAATTGATTATATTGTTAAATATGTTTTCAACTGATATCTTGAGGGTGAAAACAAGGTGAACTCTTTGTGGATTGCCTGATTTGTGTCCTTGACATAGGTAAACTTAAATGCTGAGATTAGGCTCTGGTTAAAACTCTATTCCTGCTCACAAGCCAACTGGCATCAACATGTTTTATCTGAATTTAATCGTTGGTTTCATATTAGTTTTATAATTGTTGTCATCAATTTAACATTAAAGATTTCATTTAAAGCCATGCCAGTATGCCACCAATGATAATTTTGAGAAAACAGGTTAGGAAGATGGATACTGGTAATTTGGTGCAAAACAAGTGAAAAAAATATAAACCTGCAATATTAAGGAAGATATGTATCAGGAAAATTCATTATAGTTGAAAAATGAAATGTGTTGCGGTTAACGTATTAGGGTTTGTGTTGTAAGTGGGTTTAGTTCCACATGGATTATGCCATTGTCCTTTTGTAGCCTCTATAAATAGAGGCATCATGTTTGGTTAATGATATATATTCAATCTCCCACCAATTTTCTCTACCTTTGTATCTCCATAAGAGTCTTGTTTTAAAAAAAACTAGGTGGGAGGAGGGACTCTAGTCTTTACCCTCCTCCCAACCACTCTCACTTAATCGGTTGTTTGCCTTTTCATCTCCTTCCTTTCAACCCTAGGTTTCCCTTTTCCTCTCTCTCTTTGTTTGCACATATAGGCAAAAGTGTGATCCTCTTTTGTTGCTTCCATTGTTCTCTCAATTTCTCTATAAAAACCCTTGTCCTCACAAGCTGACGTTTGTCCACCACCCAAATCCTAGCCAATCCGCAAAGTGGATGTCTCTTACAATCTCCAACTTGTCTTATGGAGACGATGAATTTCAATGTCTTGTGCAACACCTCCCCGTCCCATTGGATGGGCCTCATCCTTGCTGCACTTCGATTAAACAACCCTCATCCTGCAGAGAAGACCTTTCTTGTTGTGTCCACCTACATGCATCAACCTCTCTTGTGTGCATCAACAATTACTTCTTTGTCTCATGCAGATGACCTCTTCAGTTGGATGATCTTCCTTAGGTGACCTCTCTTTAACGTCTTCAGCATTGTGCAATGTCTTCCTCATTGGCATCTCAGGTGTTCTCTGTCACCTCCATTCGACATCTCAGGTGTTCTCCGATTGTTTCCATCACCTGCTCCCATTTGGGTTGTAGGACAGTTGCAGAAATAGGGAGACAAAAGGAAGAAGAAGAGGAGAAAAGAGAAAGAAGAAAAAGAAAGGAGAGAAGATGTTGTAAAGCTCGTGCAAGTGTAAAATAATAATAATAATAATAATAAGTAGAGAGAATGAGAGAAGAGTAGTAAAAAAATGTAAAAGGAAAAAAAGGTGGAAGTAAAAAATTTAAAAAATGAAAAGGAGAAGAAAAAAGCTAGAAAAATATTTAATATTGTATTATCAATTATTCATACTTTCCTTTGAGATTTATGAATATCTTATATTAAAAATTCTTTCTTTCTTTTGGGGTTTATGGAATACCTTGTATTAAAAGTTCATACTCTCTTTTGAGGTTTGTGGAATACCTTAATTTAAAAATCTACACTACTTTTGAAGTTTGAGGAATAACTTATATTAACATTCCACATTAAATTTCTCTTATTAGATGATTGATAAAAATTGCATGTATAGAAGTATGTGTGTAAACCTCTTAATATATTTGCTTTTACAATATTCCTACTATTTCTAAATTTCTATTTGTCATTGATCTTGTTTATTTACGAGTTTATTGTAAGTTGGATGTTCTAACTTGAAAGGGAGTGTTAGAATTAATATATTAGGGTTTGTGTTGTAAGTGAGTTTAGAAAATATTAGATTAAGTTATGTTGTTGTCCTTATGTGGTTTTTATAAATAGTGGCATCATATTTGGTTAATGATATCTATCAACAATTTTCTCTATCCTGATTTCTCCACAAAATGAATCTCAGTAAAATTTAATGGAATTAAAAAACCTATTTGTTTGATGTTTTGTATTGCCTTTATTGTTTAGGGGCCAGTGCAGATTGGTGGTCTGTAGGTGTTATTCTTTTTGAGCTCGTTGTTGGCATCCCTCCATTTAATGCAGAGCATCCCCAGGTTCTAATCCCTCAATTCAGCTTTTACTTCAATTCTGTATCAATACTAACCTCAATCCTGTCATTTTAATTTTATTGCATGTGTTCATATTTATACATTGCATTATTAATTCCAACTAAAGCATATATTTTCTTGTTTCTTACAATTTTCTTTCCCTTGACAGATAATCTTTGATAATATATTAAATAGGAAGATACCTTGGCCACTGATACCTGAAGAAATGAGCTATGAAGCACATGATTTAATTGACAGGTAAGTTGCATATTGTTCTCTTTCTTTTATCTATACCAGGCATTATGGATTCTAGGAGTCTAGATTTTGCGATTCTTTGATTCTCCCTTGAATCCTACCCAAATGCTCTTACCTTGACAAATTTTTGTTAAAATCCATTCAATTATATACAATTATGGAGATTTTGGAGGATAGTTTCGGAATTTTGATGTAAAAACCCTCAAGTGTACGACATTATATTAAATATTTCATTTATTAATATTAACTAAAACAAATAATATTTATTATTTAATACTATTATAATATTATAATCGTATTATATTAATATTAGCAGTATAATAACAATTATAATTTTATAATATTGTAATGTTATCTCACTTTTATAACTGTATAGTAAACAATATATTAAATTTTGGAGTTATACTGAAGTTTTAAATATTGATGGATAGAAATATCATTTAACCCTTGATTTTATGTCAATATCAAAAGCCACTTATTCTCATTCATACTGATTGATGATATATATTGCCCTATTGCCCCAAAATCCTATGATTTTCTTTACTTCAAATTCTACATATAATCAAGATTTTGCATAATACAAGTCTTCTAAAATCATATCCAAATGCAACCTGAATATGCCATGGAAGTAGAAAGGAAAAATTTATGCACTACTCAGTGGTATGCCATTCAAGCCTAGTGTGCATAAATTGATATACCATCACAGTTTTCATACGATTTCTTTTCAAGTAGCAGCTATGATTTCACTTTTGCACGTTGAAACTTTCTGCAGTGAACATGAAGAAAGTGTAGACCTCTTGTCTAGTTCGTATGATGCATCAATCTTGGGGAAAAAATCATAATGTCACAAGCTTTCAATTTTTGTGGGAGTTAGCTAGGATTTTGAGCAATCAATGCTAATTCTAGTAAACCTAATGATGTTGATACTATTTTTGTAATGGGTTTACAACACCACTTCAAGCATTACTGCTGATTTGCTCAGTCAATTCAATATGTAGGCTTGGATTAGACAAAATGCTTAATTTAGAACAAATGTCACATCCCTTGTGCACTAATTAAGTGCCAGTGGTTATTTGGTCAATCCTGAAATTTGACTAAGCAGTTGTTTGTACAATAAAGATGGTGAGCTTAACACCAAAGTTAGGTTTCATTGTTACCTAGAGGTTGTGGATTCAAATTTTGGGAAATAATCTTCTGTTTATAGAGATAAGTTTGTAGGCCATTGTATCCTCAAATTTCATTGGTTAAAGTCTTGTGCATGTTGAAATTTTATCTTAAAACTAATGGGTAATAAGTTGAAAAACTCATTGTTATATAAGTTCAAGTTCAATTCTTATTTTAACTAATGTATAATTATTTCAATACTCCAGTGTGTGAACTTTTTTTTGTCTTTTTTTATCTCTTTTTATCTCTTTTTTTTTTAATTTTTTAATTTTTTTTCCTTCTCTTTTTATTACTTCCATCATTTTTTATTTTTCTCTCTCTCTATTTTTCCGCTTTTCCTTCTCTCCTCCCTTTTTTCTTCTTTCCTTTTTCCTCTCCTTCCTTTTTTCTTCTTTCCCCTTTTTTTTATTTCCTTCTTATGGAGTTATATCTTATTAGGTTTGGGCCTAGTTGTAGTGTTAAATGGATATCCAGCTAACAAACCATTTAACAGCTTGTATTTATATGTAATTCTCTGTCATCAATATAATTAACAGCCATTATTGTCCTCTCGCATGGTATCAAAGATTTACTGATCCGCCCTCTCCTCTTCAAAGCTTAACTCCACCCATAGACATTACCTGCTATTCTCTTCATCCTCTTGTGTACATGCATCTTCATTGCCATTGTTGATGACTCTTGTCCTCATCATTTCTCCATTGAGCGTTGTCTTCAATCACCATTGTCTCTCGTCATTAGTGCATCTTTAATTGACGTCCTTGGTGCATCCTTGTTGTGCATGACAATCACCAATCTGATCTGTCCATCCTACATCGTCAGATGGAGATTTCATCCTTAGCACAAAGAACAAATGGATCAGGCCCTGTGACTCACATTAATGTCATCTCCCTTGGAAGGCCAAGTGTAGGCTAATGGTACAAATGAACTGAGGGACTAAACTACCTCTCCCTCCTTATTATCTACTCAATCATGCTGTTTGTGAGATTTGCTAATTGAGGTTTTTTTGACAGGTGTGTCAATGAGTTTTTTGTTAACGCATTTCTTTTTGAGATTCTTTATGGTTTAAAATAATCTGTGGTGCGTCAACTCACCGGGATTACAAAAAAGTTAAATGAATACATTTACTTGATGTGAGCAAAAAACTTCCATACTTTTGTTGCTGTGCAAAGGAAGGTTCATCATCTTATAAAATCTCCATCTCCATTAGATGTTAAGGATGCTACATTTGATTTCCAAATGACTATTGTTGTTACTTGGTTGGAAAATAGTATGAAGACCAATGTAGCTTGTAGGGCTATGATACTTCTTTTGGTTAAAGGTATTTGAGACACCTTGAGGCAAATGTATGAGAATGAAAAAAATAGGTTTGGGTGTATGAATTTTATGAACAAATTCTCTCTACACATGGTTGGGAATTGGTGTAGGAATATTTTGGAATGATAAGGTCACTATTATAGGAATTTGAAGTTTACCAACCAATCGCCACAAATGTCGCAACATTGAGGCAGTATCAGAATGATTTGCAATACAGCTTTTCTAGCAAGTCTTTCACCAGTTTTGGCCTCTCAAGTTTGTGGACAGATACTAGGTGGTGACAACTCCCTGATCTTACTATTGCCTTTACTCATGTTTTGAAGATATTTACTTAAAGGTCTTAATAAGAGTCTACGGCCATGGTTGTGAGCAATCAGCCCAGAGATAATAATTGTAAGGGAGGAAATAATACAAAAGGAAAACATACTAATGGTAAACAACACATCCCATGTCCTCATTATGGTAGGACGAATCATAGGTTAGGAAAAATTTGGATGACCTGCATAGTCACGAGTTCTATAGTCAGCTGATTTAGCTGCAATTTCATCTTTGGTGTCGATCGCTTTTGAAGGTACTACTGGGATGACTATCTTACAAGTCAACTATAAGTGTTTCCTATATTTACAAGCTGGGCTTCTCAACCATTGTTGGATTAACATCTACTTCAGGTATGAGTATGGTTATGGTAGCTAAGAGAAATAGTCCTTGAATCATAGACTCAAGGGCCTTGTATCACATGATTGGCAATGTTAACCTCTTTAGTTGTTTATATAACCTACCTAATTTAAAAAGTGTTACTATTGCAGATGGTTGATCCTATTAAGATATTTAATCAGGGTACAATACATGTCTTTTTTAGAATTTAATTGGATTAGACTTTTTATGTTCCAAATTTTGCTGTGAATCTTTTATCTATTAATTCCTTAACTGTTCAACTTTCATGCTCAGTAATCTTCTTTACTTTTCATTGCATTTTTCAAGATCTGCAAATTGGGGTGGAAATTGGTTCGGGTCGTAAATGGAGTAATGTGTGTCTTAGTTTGTAATGCTCCATCACATGAATTGGTTGTGTTGTCAACTATAGAGTCTTTTGTCTTATAGCATCTCAAACATGGTCATCCCTCTCTAGAAAAACTTAGGTTTTTCCTTGGATTTCTATCTCCATTTGCGTGAGTTATGTAGTTAGGGAAACATAGTCGTACTACCTTCCATTGATTACAATTTGCTTCTTGTAATAATAGTTTTGATTTGGTTCATTGTATTGTTTAGGGTTGTAGTCATGTCGTGTCTATTTTTGCTTATCATTATTAGTCTTTATTGATGACTACTCCAAGGTGTCACGAGTCTATTTGTTGAAACATTGCTAGAGTATCTTAACTGTTCAATTTTTTTTTGCTAAAATAAGAACTTAATATTTTGTTACTCCAAAATATTTGCGTAATGATAATGCTTTAGAATTTGTTAGTTATGATTTTTAGAATTTTTGTACTTCTCTTGGTGTTATTCATCAATTTACTTGTCTTCAAACCTCTCAACAAAATGAAGTTGTTAAGTGTAAGCATTTTGTGACCTTGTAGTAAAAGGGATAATCTCAACACCCTATACATCATCTTCCAAGAAACTTATGGATATTCTTACATAGGGTTTGAGCCCCAGTATATTTGAGAATCTTTGTAACAAACTTGGAATGATCAATATATACCTTTCAGCTTAAGGGAGAGTAATGGAGTGCTTATGTTAAGTTATGGGTTTAACTAAATGAATATCCATTTAGGGATCCATTTGACTATACCTTATATATATGTTTGTATTTGTACTCTTATGAAAAATAGATCATCATTTTTCTAATCTCCCACATTATATTAGAGACTTGATGGTTAAGTGTATGATTTCAGTGGAAAGAGAGAAGAAGGTGGAAAAACCTTAGAAAACTAGGTTTTCTGTGATATATCATTCCAATCTATTATCATTACATATATAGGCTAAATGAGTTTAGATATGGATCTTTAAATGGATCCTGAAGTATCCAATAACTCAATAACTCAACAATCTAACACTCTCCCTTAAGCTTAGGCATATACATATCACACATGCCTAGCTTACAACACAATCTTTTAAAAGGAGTAGCATTCAACCCTTTGGTGAGAATATCTGTCACTTGATCTTCAGACTTAATAAAGGGTGTAGATATGATTTTCTTCTAAACATTATCTCGAATGAAGTGACAGTCTACCTTCACATGTTTGGTTCTCTCATGAAACATGGGGTTGGATGCAATATGTGTGGCAGCCTGATTATCACAGTACATTGGCATTGGACTGGTATGATCGACTCCAAGTTCAAACAGCAACGCCTTGAGCCACACAAGCTCAGCTGATGTATTGGACATATTCCTGTATTCTACTTCGGGATTAGATTTTGCAATCACATTCTGTTTCTTGCTCCTCCAAGTAACAAGATTACCCCCAACGAAGGTCAACCAACCAGAAGTAGACTTTCTACTGTTTGTCTCCTGCATAGCTAGCATCAGAATAACCTTCAATACCAACATGACCATGCTTCTTATACAGAAGGCCTTTTCCTGGAGTACGTTTAATATATGCCAGCAAGCGAAGGGCTCCTCGCCAATGAACCTCCCTGGGAGAGTGCATGAATTGACTTAATAAGTTAACTGTGTAAGATATATTAGGTTTGGTGACAGTCAGGTAGATAAGTTTCCCAACAAGTCTTCTATATCTACCTGGATCATCAAACAAAGGGGATTCAGTGTCTCATAAAGAGTGGGTCTATTCAATGGGTGTCTCCTCTGGTTTACACCCTTCACGCTCAGTCTCTTTGAGTAGATCCAAGGCATATTTCCTTTGGGATAGCGACATGGTCTCATCTGAATGCACCAATTCAATGCCTAGGAAGTAACGAGTGTCCATATCTTTGGTGGCAAAGTGTCTGCGCAGAAAAAGCTTAGTGTTTTCAATGCCCTGGGTATCACTACCAGTCAATAACATATCATCCACATATACGGCAAGGATGACAACCCTATGAGTAGTGTGTTTGACAAAGATAGAGTGATCCACTCTACAACTGTGAAAACCATCACTCTACATAACTCTGCAGAAGGTCTCAAACCAGGCCTTGGGACTTTGCTTGAGACCATAAATGGCCTTGTGAAGATCATAGACACGTGTCTTCCCCTGAGCAACATACCCAGGAGGTTGCTCTATATAAACCTGCTCATCAAGATCACCATACAAGAATGCATTCTTGACATCCAGCTGAACCAATGGCTAGAAAGAATTGACGGCCAAAAAGAAAATAACACGAATGGAGTTCAAGCGTGCCACTGGCGAGAAAGTCTCGGAATAGTCAACGTCGTACTCCTGAGTGAAGCCACAAGCAACTAAACGCACCTTGTAGCGTTCAACAGAGCCATCAGGCCGGCGCTTGATGGTAAACACCCACCTGCAGGAGACCACATTCGCCCCAGGGGGACATGAAACAAGCTCCCATGTGCCACGAGAGAGAAGGGCACCCATCTTCTCATCCATGGTAGCCTTCCAATGAGGAACCTGAAAAGCTTCTTGATAATCCCTGGGTATAGACTCGTCAAAGATGGCTAGAGCAAAAGTACGAGAGTCAGAAGGAAGGCTAACATAGGATACAACATGAGATAAAGGATGTTGAGTGCATGAGTGAGTTCCTTTACATAAGGCAATAGGAAGGTCATTATCAACAAGAAGAGAAGGTGGTACCGTAGGAGAAGAACCTGCAGCCGGATCAGAGGTGGAGGACGAGTTCTCAATTGGAGGAGCATGTGTTCGTCGGCGGTAAACCTGCAAGGTATTAGACTGAGAGGAGTCCTCAACGGGAGGTGTGAAAGTAGTAGGCAATGGAATGTTGAGGGGTGAGAGTTCAGGTGTATTAGACGGCAAGCTAGTGGAGAGTGGTGACTCATCAGAGAAGTAAGACTGAGACTCAAAAAAGGTAACATCCATGGAGGCATAATAGCGTTGGGTTGGAGGATGATATAGCCGATACCCCTTTTGACGATAAGAATAACCAACAAAGGCACACTTGATGACACGAGGGGACAGCTTATCAAGACCAGGCTTGTGGTCGTGGACAAACACCAAAAACCAAAAACTTTATGAGGTATGGGAAAAAGATCGTGATTAGGGAACAGACGAGAAAGAGGAACAGCCCCTCCTAAGGGAGTTAAAGGCATACGATTGATCAAGAAGACGGAAGTAAGAACAGCATCAAACCAAAGATAATGGGGAACCTTCATGTGAGCTATAAGAGTGCAAGCAACATCCAAGATATGACGATGTTTGCGTTCAGCAATCTCATTTTGTTGAGAAGTATGAGGGCAGGTAGTCTGGTGAATAATTCTAGGAGGCACAAATAGTTTGAAAATCTTGACTAAGGAACTCAAGAGCATTATCTGTGCGCAAGACTTTGGGTAAAATAGCAAATTGATTTTTTATTTCAGCCAAATTTTTTTTGAATACATCAAAAACATCTTTACGGGACTTTAATAGATAAGTCCACGAGATACGAGAGTAATCATCAATAAATACAACATAGTACCTGTGCCCTCCATCTATTATCTCTTTCCACTTGGTATCAGAGCCAACACCGCTGATCATTACCTGCCGCCGATCGTCACATCCACGCGTGCACGACCCGCAAATGCGTGTGACCCGTGCACGCACGCATCCCTGTGTGCGTGTCCCTGGCTCCACATATCTAAACCCATTTAGCCTATATATGTAATGATAATAGATTGGAATGATATATCACAGAAAACCTAGTTTTCTAAGGTTTTTCCACCTTCTATCTTTCCACTTGGTATCAGAACCAGCACCGCCGATCGTCACCTGCCGTCGATCGTCAAATCCGTGCACGCGCGCGTCCCTGTGTGCGACCCATGCACGCGCACGTCCCTATGTGCGACCCGCGCACGCACACGTCCCAGTTGTTCGCCAGTTGCCCACCAACTGCTAGGCAGCCGCTCGCCAGAGTCTTCCCCCCCGAGCACCTCGGTCGCGCTCACCTTCAGCACAATCGTCGGGACCCTGATCTCCGGTCGCTTGTATCCATCGGGGAACAGAGTGCGTGCGGACTTTCTGGCCGGATTCTACTGCGTACAGTGCACAGCCTGGTCTACCTCCTGGATGCTGCGTATAGTGCACCTGTCAGTAGGCATTGGTCTTCCTTAGGGCAGATGCCTTAAAGGTTTGTCCATTTTTTTGATCTTGCTGTCCCGAGTTTGCTTGGTCCACCGCAGACTCGACTTCATCATCCTTGGTCTGCTTGGTCCATCGCAGACCTACCAATGACCAGTTCCTCAACCCCTAGGAGTGGTAACCTCCTAGGCTAAATGGGTTTAGATATATATATATCATTCCAATCTATTATCATTACATATATAGGCTAAATGGGTTTAGATATGGATCCTTAAATGGATCCTGAAGTATCCAATAACCCAACAATCTAACAATTTCTATCCCTTATCTTCTGAGCAACTATATCCTCACGGAGGTGTTGAGACATTGTGTGTTTGAATCTCCTTGTACTAAGTTGGGTATGATAAATATATATTCTTCAGCTTAAGGTGGAGTGTGGAGTAATGTCTTATTGGGCTTATAGGCCTAGTTGTGGTGTTAAATGGATATCCAGTTAATAGTCTATTTAACAACTTGTATTTATATGTAATTCTCTATTATCCATGTAGTTAACAACCATTATTGTCTTCTTACACTTCTATTTTTTCCTTCTCTCTCTTTTCTCTTTTCTACATTCCTTTCTCCTCTCCTCCTCCTTGAACTACAAAGCTTTCTGTGGACTCCCAACTCTTCTTGTGACAAAGAACACGTACCTGTAGCAATACAAAATAGTTGAAAATAAGGTTGTGCAGTAGCAAAAAGGTTGTTTAGCAAGAGATTGGCAATAAGACTAGAGTGGATGGGCTAATGAGTGACAGAATTAGGACAAATGAACCAACAGGGTATAGGAAATCATTGAAGAAACCTTACAGAGGGTTGCAATAGGCAGTGACAACCTTAAAGGAGGCTGTCAAAGCCTGAGACAAGGTAGGACACCTTGACTAGTAGGTGACAAAGCAATTCCACGTAACAGTGGAATGGGACATTGATAGGTCAAGGAGGATTAGTAGTAGCAATTAATGTTGACTACTATATTTGGAGAGATTGTCGAATGTTGCTGTTAGAGAGGCTTTTGTTGATGGCAAAGCAATTAATTTTGACTACTATATTTGGAGAGATTGTCGAATGTCGTTGTTGGAGAGGCTTTTGTTGATGGCAAGAGGGATGGGTACAATGTATGTAGTTAGAAAGTGGAAAAATGGAAAAGGAAAAAGATGCTAATTTTTCATTCACTTAGGGAATATATAGACTAGTTACATAAATGGATCCTAAGAATCTAACTAATATAACATAAATATCAACACTCCCCCTCCAGCTGGAGAATACAAATCAATCATTCCCAGCTTGTTACAAAGTTCTTTGAACACTCTAGTAGTTAGAGCCTTAATAAAGATGTCAGTCTTCTGTTGTGCAGATCAAGTAAATGGAGTGCAAATAGTACTAGCAAGACAAAGCTCTTGAACATAGTGACAATCAACGTCAATGTGTTTAGCTCTTTCATGAAAAGTGTCATTGCTAGCAATATAAATGGTAGCTTGGTTATCACAATACATATGCATTGGTAGTGAAACTTTGACACCTAGTTGAGACAACAGAGATTTTATCCACACTAACTAGCTGTTTGAGACAGATCTATACTCTACTTTTGCACTAAATTTTGAAATTACATTTTGCTTTTTACTCCTTCAAGTGACCAAATTACCTCCAACATAAGTACAGTACCCTGAAGTGGATTTTCTGTCTCCTTTGTCTCTTGCATATCCAGAATCAGAATTAGCTGCAACTTGACAATGTCCCTGATTTGAATAGAGTAAGTCTTTGCCTAGATTTTGCTTGATATAAGCAAGGACTCACATCATGCCTATCCAATGGACCTGTTTAGGCGCCTGCATGAATTGACTCAAAGTACTTACTACATAAGAAATGTCAGGTCTCGTAACTGTAAGATAAATGAGTTTTCCAATCAACCTCCTATATCTCCCAACATCCTCAAGAGGTATAGAAGATTCATCCCAAAAGGGAGGATTTGCTTCAATAGGAGTAGCTTCAGGCTGACATTCGAGCTGACTAGTTTCTTTCAAGATGTCCAAGGCATATTTTCGTTGAGAAAGTATCATAATGTTCCTAGAATATGCAATCTCAATGCCAAGGAAGTACCTCGGTTTTCCCAGATCTTTAATTGCAAAATGTTTTGCCAAGTATTGTTTTGTCAATTGAATACATTCGGTATCATCACCCGTCAAAAGGGTATCATCCACATAGATTGCCAAAATAGTACGTCTGCCTGACCTTTGCTTGATGAATACAGAGTTATCCACAACACATTTCTTGAACCCCTATGACGTAAGAACCGTGCTAAACTTGGTGAACCAAGCTCGAGGGCTCTGTTTAAGACCATAAATAGCCTTTTGAAGAAGACAAACATGAGTGGACTCCCCCTGAGCAACAAAGCTTAGTGGTTGCTCCATATAAACCTATTCATTCAACTCACCATAAAGAAAGGCATTGGTAACATCAAGTTGGGCTAAACACCAGCCCTGAACAATAGCCAAGAAGAAAAGGATGCGAATGGAATTGAGACGAGCAATCAGAGCAAAGGTGGCTTCATAGTCAACACTATAGGTTTGAGTAAAACCATAAGCCACCAATTGAGCCTTGTAACGAGCCACACTACCATCTGGATTACACTTAATGGCAAACACCCATCGGCTACCAACAATAGGCGTCGAGGGAGGACAAGGGACCAATCGCCATGTGCCACAATCACGAAGTGCTTGCAACTCAACAACCATAGTAGTCTTCCACTGTGGAAGGGTAAGTGCATGTCGATAATCCGTAGGTATAGATTCTAAGGAGATAGCAAGGGCAAAGCGGTGAAAGGTAGGATGAAGGTGGGAATAAGAAAGGACATTAGAAATAGGGTGAAGGGTAGAAGAACGGGTACCTTTCCGCAAAGCAATAGGCAAATCAAGGTTAGAAGGAGGCGGATCTGCAATAGGAGTGGCAGGAGCCGGCAGAGGGGCAGCAACGAGGGGTCGACGGCATTGGTAAACCTACAAGGGAGGTGACACAGGAGTAGCAGTAGAGGGCGGCATCGAGGCAGGAGGAGGAAGCTCAAGAGCCAAGGGAACAGGACATGGCATAGGATCATCAAGGGCAATGGATTGATTAGTAAAATACGGAGTATCCTTAATAAAGACAACATCAGTAGAGACAAGGTATCATCGAGTAGGAGGATGGTAACAACGATACCCCTTTTGTAAACAAGGATATCCTACAAAGACACATTTAAGATAGCGAGGAGAGTTTATCAAGGCTAGGGGTAAGGTCCTTGACAAATGCAATACAACCAAAAACACGAGGTGGCAAAGGGAAAAGATCACTTTGTGGAGAGAGATGATGTAAGGGAATTTCACCCTTCAAAGGTGATGAGGACATGCGATTAATAAGATAACACACTTTGGCAACTACATCAGACCACAAGTACTTAGGAATATTCATCTCAACCATAAGTGCACACACAACATCTAAAAGGTGAAGATGTTTACACTTAGCAACATCATTTTGTTGAGATGTGTGAGCACAAGTAGTTTGATGAAGAATGACACGAGAGGTACACAAAGATTGAACATCAGAATGAAGAAATTCCAATGCATTATCAATGCGAAAATTTTTAGGAATTGCATTAAACTGAGTTTGACTTTCATTCAAAAATTGTTGTAGTACATTGACAAACCGTTGACAATTTTTTAACAAAAAGACCCAAGTCATATGAGAAAAATCTTCAACAAACACTACATAATAATGAAATTTAGAAACAAACGCAACCCGAGAAGGGCCCCAAATATCACACTAGGTAAGAAATGTTGAAGCTTGGTAAAGGAGGGATGTTGAAGATGTCGATGCCATAACAGTGATTGATCCCGAGGAGCCACCGCAGCAAGGAGACGTGGAGAGGTCATCTCGATTAATAGCTCGTATACACCCCCCCGTCCATGCCCAAGGCCCAAACCAAGTCTCCGCCCTGTTTTCAGATCCTGAAAAATACAACAATAGGGAAAGAAACCAACATAACACCACAATTGTTTAGAAATATAGCTAATAGAAATTAAATTGATGGGAAATTGCAGAATGTAAAGAACATTGTGCAACAGGAGTTCTGAAGTAGGAGTAACACCTGAACCGGAGATAGGACAAGAGCATCTATCGGCAAGGGTGATAGATTTGAGCGAGGAAGGAGAAAGGTGCTTGAAAAGAGAGGAATCACCTGAAATATGGTGAGATGCACCAGAATCTATAATCCACGGAGTATCAATAGACTTAGCTAAGGCAGCAGTACTTGAGGCAAGGACGTGGTGCGTCGTGGTAGTGACATGATGTTGAGCACGTAGCATTTGAAGTTCATCAAAGTCATCCTAACTAATGGTCACACTTGGAGACAGCATGGGGGGGATAGACTCCATAGGAGGAGCAAACATAGTAGAAGGTGGAGGAGAGGCAGCAACTGCTGCATGAGCCACAAGAGGAGGGCGGCCAAACTTGTCCCAACAATGCTCTAGAGGATGATTGCGATGACCATAATGGATGCATAGGTCATACTGATTCCAAGTCCCCATGTGAGGACGACCATGAGAGGGACCAAAGAACCGGCCTGAAGGACCACCAGAGGACTAAACAGCTATAGCAGAAGAGTCCACCGTCATAGGGGGGTTGGACTACGAAGAGAAACACAAAGCGCATGATTGAATGTCATCTGTATAGAGGGGATGACATCGGCAGCAAGGATCTGCCCTCTAATCTGATGTTGAAGATTAGTGTTCAAGCCAGTCAAAAAAATAGCAATAGCCAACTCTTCATGATACCATTTTTGAAGAGTGAGATTTGGTGTCTGAAGTTGGTAGAGATTGAGCTCATCCAAAAGCTCATGCAAACGGTTGTAATAGGCATGGATTGTGCACTCACTTTGATGGTGAGAGAAAAGTTGCTTGTACACTTCACAAACCCTTGAGATGTTGTGTTCATCAACATATTGAGTGTGGAGAGTATCCCAAATCAAGTTGGTGGCCGCATATGAGTGAGACTGTGAGCAATGGAGTCATTAACACTGTTGAGGAGCCACGAAATGACGGAACAATCAGCGGCCTGCCAGTTTGCATATTCTTTGGCCTTCACATCTAGGGGATCATCATAAAGATGACGTTCTTTCATGTGGGCAGTTAAAAAAGTCTCAAAAGCTGGTGCCCAATGGAAATAGTTGTGTTCCATGAGCTTGACTGAAGTGGCCGTCAACCGAGAGGTAAATGAAGCGGCAGGAGTGGAGTCCATGGCAACCAGCAAGGAACTCAACTAGGGCAGTTCCCGAACCCTAGAGAAGAGAGAGGACAGTTGGAGATGGGTCTAGAGGAAGAGACCTATCACCCGACGACGTGGAACTCCAGCTGGAGGGCTGTGGGAGAGAGTCGTGGGAGAGAGAAAGGGGCTGGAATCAATCTCCCACGAGCTGAGCAGCGGACGGCAACAGAGGAGACTGGCGATGGGGATAGGTGAAGATGCTGATGCTACAGGAACGATGAACAGAGAACGGTGGAGAGGGTGGAGAGGGTGGAGGCGGCAGAAAAAAAACGAAAAAAAAGGAAGGAGAGAAACCTAGCTCTCGATACCAAGTTAGAAAGTGGAAAAATGGAAAAGGAAAAAGATGCTAATTTTTTATTCACTTGGGGAATATATAGACTAGTTACATAAATGGATCCTTAAGTGGATCCTAAGAACCTAACTAATATAACATAACTCTCAACATATGTGATTAAGGTTTTAGGCTTTGTAGAGAGAAAGGGTTTCTGGAGATGCCAACGATGGTGACCAATGGTGGTTGGGAGTAACAGCCTCTGGTGCAATGAAATAGATGAGAAAAAAAATAGGGGAAGGGAAATAAGGGTTGGTAGAGAGAGGACTGACTGATGATGGTTGGTAAGAGGGTGGTAACTGGGGCTTCCCTTCTCCTAACTTAGATCTTGCATAATTTTTAAACTCTCAAAACTTCTGCTTTGATATCATATTGGAATTTCATTTCAAAATCTATTGCATTGAGTGAAATGGTTAATCATTATATAGGTCTAGGTTCAATCTTTATTTTAACTAATGTGAGACTATTCTAATAGTTCAAGCACTTGTACCTTTGGCATTATAGCACTGTTATTTCGGCCAATCATTTTTCTCATGTAAGATGGATGGTTTATTAATTGTCTATTCTTATTTGGCCACTCTCAGGTTGCTAACAGAAGATCCTAATCAGAGACTTGGTGCAAAAGGAGCTGAAGAGGTAATTTTGTCTTTTATGTATTTCAATAACAACTGAGTATTATAAATGGAATCAATTTCTCCATTTCATTTTCTTATATATACACACTTCAGGTGAAGAAGCACATTTTTTTCAAAGATATCAACTGGAATACACTTGCAAGGCAGAAGGTTGAATAGTAGTATCTTTTGTTTTTATCTTTGCTTGATCTTTTGTATATATTCATGCTGAGAATTTTGAAAAAAACCAAATATGTAGGCTGCATTTGTTCCATCTTCAGATAGTGCTCTTGACACAAGTTACTTCACCAGTCGATACTCATGGAACCCTTCTGATGAACGTATTAATGAAGTGAATGAATTTGAGAATTCTAGTGACAATGGCAGCGTAAGTGGTGACAGCAGTTGTGTCAGCAATCACCAAGAAGAAATGGTATGCAACCTCAAATAAATCATCATTATGAATGTATATTATCCATGGTTCAATCATTGATATTGCTGATTTACTTCAAAATTAACATCAGAAATTTTAGAATTAAGGCAATGCAAATAATAATGTGAATGTCCTTGTTGTCTTAGCTAGTTTACATTGAGACTTTGGATGTTTCACTGCTATATAGGCTTGCACTACTAGCTAATATTGATCAAAAAGAATCACTGGCACATTACAAGAATCAATGTCTTAGTCCTATTGTGGGGTTGGCCATATGAATTTTTTCCTTCAAATAAATCACTATTATGAATGCATGTTATTCATGGTTCAATCATCGATATTGTTGATTTACTTCAAAAATGCTATGAGAAATTTCAGAATTAAGACATTTGAAATAATAATGTGAATATCCATGTTGTCTTAGTTCACATTGAGACGTTGAATGTTTCACTGCTATATAGGCTTGCACTACTAGCTAATATTGATCAAAAAGAATTACTGTCTTATTTATTACAACAGCAATCAACTTCTTAGTCACATTGTGTGGTTATCCATATGAATATTTTCCTTTTTTTTACTTCTATCTATAACTAAATCTTCTATTAAATTATATAATCTTAATTTTTTTACTATTTCTGGTCAAATAATTTTTGGTCTTTCGCAACCTATTTCAATTTCACCTAAATTATTAAATAATTTTCTTTTCCTATGGCAGCATCTATAGGTCCTTTGTGAGTATGACCAAAAATATTTAAGATGATTTTTCTAATTTTATTCTTAATTGGTGTAGCTTTCGCTCTATTTCATCCATAATTTAGGCAAACAAGTGAAGACAATAATGATCTTTGGCATAAATCTATGTTGTAAATTTGTCTCTCTTCCTGGTTTTAACATTAATCATCTTATCATATATATCTCTGATAATATTGATGTGGCCAGTGCTATTTCTTTTATTTCTGTTACCCACTCTAATAAGTGTTTAAATTCTCTATTATAGATTGTGATGAATGTATCAAGTAATAGTGATACCCTTGTAAGTGGTTAAAGGGGTATCCATCGCATACCCAATGAGAGAATGTAAGTTGCAGTAGCTTCGTTGTTTTGTTGTGCTCGAAGAATCACTAACTTTTCATAATCAACCTAGGATATCTAAACTGTGTGCGGACTGGTAGGAGATGGGGCTAGATGTTCAACATAAATTCTGAGAGCAGCCATGGTGGTCCCAACATTTGTTGGATGGATGGTTCTATCACCTGTAGCGAATACACGAGATCCACTGATGACCACCCCTATGTCTACGTCCATGTTGAGAGGAACCAATGGGCTGACAATCACACAACCCAGAGTCATGCAGGAAGGAGGTAACAAGAGCAGTCAGCTTGGCTGGCAGGTGAGATGAGGTTGGTAATCGTAGCACATGATTAAAGGCCTTCTACAGAGAAGGGATTTGGTTGACAACAACAATCTGACAACACACTTGATGTCAAGGCAAAGGCCCGCAAGGAATAGCACAACACTAAAAACGATGCATTGCTAAAAGGCAGATCATCCAACAGGTTATGGAGATGATTGTAGAATGTATGAACAGAGGTGTCGCCCTACTTGTGCACAAACAACTGCTTATATATCTCATAGACACACGAGAAATTTTGGTCACTGCCATAAGTCGCACACAAGGTTTCCCAAATCTGTTTAGTAGGCCGTAGACGAGAGATGCTTGAAACGATAGGCTCCTCCACACTATTAAGAATCCATGAGATAATGACATGATCATCAGCACGCCAAGCGGCAAAGGATTCATTTTGGTGTCTGGAGGGTCTTTGGTGAAATGGCGCTCCATCTAGGCAACACCATATGTTTCAAAGGCACTAGCCCAATGGTGGTAATTGGACTCAATTGAGCTTGATTCCAGTGACATTCTACTGTTTCCCAACCAAGTCAGCTGCCATTCATTGACCCCCTGCCCCTCCCCAAGGTAGCACAATGCAGAGGATTGTGGGGCTAGAGGACAAAACCCACCAAGTCACTAGATGGAATTGTGGGCACCATAGAGGATTGAGATCACGGGAGGACAAAGTCCTGTGTGCAATTGGAGAGGAAGGTTGTGGGAAACAGAGTGCTACGAGTGACAACAAAAGAGGAAGTTCGTGGGAGAACGAAGTCCTACATGCATCACTGACTTTGGATGTCATGTGCGATGCAGGAAGACAGTGGTTCAGTGCACGTCGCAAAAGAGAGGGAGGGTGGGCGTCAGTAACGATCGCCGATGATAGTGGTGGATTAGGGTTTAAACCTCCCTGGCTTTGATACCAAATTGAGACTAATAGTGGAAAACATGTGATCAAGCTTTGTTGATACAATTTACACACATATACAGATCCCTAATTGAGTGTATGGATCCTAATTGGATCTAGTTACCTCAACATGAAGCATTTCAAAATTTATTGTCATTTTATCAAGGACAATGTAATTAAGGGGATGATATTTACACCCTACACTCCATCTTTAAGGCAACAAGCAGATATTTTCACCAAAAGTTTGTGTTTGGGTTCTTATGTAATAAGTTGGACACGATAAATTCTATGCTCAGCTCAAAGGGGAGTTTAATGAATGCATTGAGTAATAGGGATACCTTTTTAAGTGGTTAAGTGGATACTAACTCTTCTAAAATAATTGTAGTTTTTATTTCTAGTACGATACTCTTTTTACATATAAGAATTTTTTGTAGTGGTTTTATTAAAAAAGTTTTTGATTCAAATACCCTATTGAAAGGCATATTTCTTATGTATAACGCTTTTATGTTAAATTTTCGTCTATCAAAGAAGATAATGTATTTTAGAGTTTTAGGTATGTATGAATTTAGCCCCACATCAATAGAGTTGTATCTCTTCTTTATGTAATCTCTATATAGAAAGACTTTATATTTGCATGTGAAATATTCCTTTTTTACTTATCTTTTGCATTCTCACATTGTATTAAAGTTTAAGTTTGAAAGTTCAAAAGTGTAAAAGATTTAGTTAGAGAGGTGGGAAACCTTAGTCATCACCACCCTATGTGTTGGACGTTCCTCTCTCTTGCATGTTTTCTTTGTATTTTCCAATTTTTTTAGATCTCTGGACCTTTTCTCCCACCCTATCTGCTAGTCCTATTGGTGTTGCCAAATAAGGGGAGAAACCATTAGTGTCAGTGCCTTGTGGTATATCTGTTGGACGTCATAGTTGGTGGAAAGCCATTAAGGAGGAGATGACACATCTAATCATAGGGAATCCTGCAGTTGCCAAAAGGTATCATTCATCGTTGCGTAGTTTGTTAGATTTGGAAGTGTCTTATTGTCAAGAGAGTTGGAGGGTGATTAGCATCGCTGCTGCTGTTGTGTGCCCATCTTTACCATTGTCATCCCACTTCACTGAGAGATTTTGTTGTGTTCATCACCATCTACACCCACTATGGTTGCAAAGGGGGAAACAAACAAGTTGTAGATGAAGAAGAGGAAGAGAAGGAAAAGAAAATATGGTAAAAAAAAGAAAGAAGAAAAGAAAGAGAGAGAGAAGGAGAAGGAAAAAATGCATATAAAGGTAAAAAAGGTGGAAATATATAAAAACAAAGGAAAAAATTCACAAAAACAAAAAAATCAAGGGTAAATCACATCTATTTTACGAGGATAGACCATATTTTTTTTTGTATTCTGCAGCCTCAAATTGTATCATTCGATGGTTATTCTATTGCTATTTAAGATTCTTGACTTATCTCAAAATAATTCCTATTATTATTACTACTACTACAACAATTACTATCGTCTATTATTGTTACTTAGGTTACATCAACTTGTTTTTGTCTCTTTATGTATCTATTATGTTTATTAAATTGTTATGAAGTTTATTGTAAGTGGGATGCTCTAGGTTAGAGAAAATAATGTATTAGGGTTTTAGGTGTGTGCCAGTTTAATCTCACATTGGTAGAATTGTATTTGTCCTGTATTATAGAAGTCTTATGTTTGCTTATGAAATCATTCCTCTTTTACTTCTCTCATATTCTCACATCCTCTAATACCCATAGTTACACTATTAATTCAATTAGTTTCCCTTAGGTTGGAATTACGTATATCATCTATCTTTAATTTCATTATGTTTTATTAATACTTTATTATATCCGTCCTCAACTCTCCTTTTTTGCCTCAGCCAATCCATACGAGTGTGGTCCTTGTTTTGCAGTTATTTTAACTTCACGAACTATTCTCTTGTACTTTTTTGCTTATTTATACTTTCCAAAATTCTCATCATTTATGCATTTATGATAGGTTGTATAACATTTTTTTTTTTTTTTTTGTATATCTTTGTTTCAGCAGCAACTTCCAAAATTATTGGCTTATTACTTTTGTTGTAATTTCTGATAAACAGGGGAACATGTGTGATGATTTTGCGGAATTTGGATCTGGCTCAGATGTTGGTTACTCTTTCAGTAATTTTTCATTTAAGGTACGGTACATATATGGTTTATCTTATGGAACACTCTCTACAGGCTTGAAATTTAGGCAAGGCATGTTTGTTTCGTTTTTAGTTCCTTGCAGCTTGATGGTAAAAACATGAAAATTGCTACTATCATATGTCAATGTTCACCAGATGCTTAGCTTGTACAGTAATTATAAATTGATCTTGCTTATCTCGGTTGTTTTTTCGATTGTTAGAATTTGTCACAGTTAGCGGCGATCAACTATGATTTGCTTAGTAAAACTGGGAAGGAAGACCCACGAACGAGCAAGGATAGATGAGTTTTCCTTATGAAAGTCTCAAATGGTTATTTTATGTGACATTACTTTAAGATTTCATGTACAGGATGTAAATGTAAGTCATCTCTCGCAGAAATGTCTTCCTGTTTATCACCTTGTCATCAATGCCTGATATCTGCCTTTGATTAATTTTGCAGAGAAAAGAAGGCTTAGAAAGGGATCCCAGGCTGTGAGCCTTTCCGTTAGGCATCTGCTCCTTGTGGAGCTATAGTTTCAAAGGTCAACTTTTACGACCTTATATAATTAGGCTGAAGGTGATCGCCATCATTTTTCAGCCTCGGACGGTACAAATGCCTGCATTCGCTGTTGATATGAAGAGCAGATTTCAATTTTGGGTGAAGCGTTTCATCGAAAATGTTGGAAGTAGAACATTTTTGTATGATCATATAAATATCATCATGATGTTGTATTGGTAGATGTGAATTCGCCTTCATGGCATTGTAAGTTTCTCATCCGGTATAAAAATGACTGCCTGAGGATCACCAATGCTGCCCATGGATTCTTCTTTGGGCTCTCCGAGTTCTGAATGGCTTTCCTGAACTGAAACCTCAAATATTGATGTTTATCGCTCGCTGATTCTGATAATCAAGAAAGCTTTGGAACTGGAGCTGGAATGACTGGTCTGTTGGGGCGGAGCCTGTGGGAGAACTACAGCTCTAGGGCGGCAGACTGGATGTGCGTGAGGCGGAACAATGGGGGAAAAGGGGGCGGAAGCTGCAGCAACAATGCTCAAAGAGGGGTTCTTTTTGCGGATCGTGTGAGAAAAAGCGGGGGTGGAAGTTGCAGTTGGAGGTGATGGCAAAATTATCTTTTTGTCACTTGAGCGAGAGTGATGTCGGAGAGTTTGAAAAAAAATAGTGGCAGCTTGGAACTCTTATTCAACAGGTGTGTACACTAATAAGATTTTACTTTTAACTCCTGGTACTGTACAATGCAGTTGTATTTGTTTACATTTTTGGTAGCTCTAAAATTTTGCAGAAGTTCAAAGTTGCGTTAACAAACATTTGGATCCAGGACCAGTATTTTGACATTCATACTTGATTCTTGGTCTAATAAACTTCTCCGGTTTTCGATCCAAAATTTCTAAATTTTTCATGTTTAAAGAAAGGATCCGATGAAAAATCCGATATAACGAGAAGGTTTGATTTCATTTTCCAATTCCAAAATAAGGCCCTTTTATGTCATCAAATCATATAAGGTAATTTTTTTCTTATCTTACTCTTGGTAGGTGTAATGTTATTTAAAATGAAATCAATTTTTAACTTATCTTCTGTGTTTCCGTTTATCAATCTTAACATTCTTATTTATATTGTGCTTTCTTTTTTTAACACAATATAATTGGAGGAATAGTTATCTTCCAAAAATTTTGGTTGAATCTTAAATAGTACAATTTCATCATGTAGAACTCCCAATGTGTTTGCTGCCCAGACCATCTTTAATTTTTGGAACATCCTTTGTGACTTCGCCATTTTTGCTTATCATGCAACCCAATCATCTAAGGCTGTTGTGTTTAAGATTTTCAAAATCACTTAATTTATGCTTTCATCAATATTCTTCTTGTTACTAAACTTACATTTCATATATTCAGTCGTACAAATGACAACAAAAAACCGAGAAATAATCTTATCACGTGGGGTTGATTACATGTTTTTTTTTCATATATTTCTATCTATTACTACATCATTCAATTAAATTACATAAATTTAAACATTTTATTATAATTCCAAAAAAATACTTTTCGGCTTACTATCTCTTTTTTTTATTTCTTCTTTTATTCCTAAACAATCTAATAAAAAAGAATGACACTTTTAATTGCTAATGATATATTACGAAATCTTTTTAAACTTTTGAAGGTATACTTAAAAATCAAAATTAAAATTAAAAAAATTGGAATTGTAAACAAAAAAGCATATCATATATCAAGACTTTTTCCTCTCACAACTCCTTTTTAAAGTTAACTTTTCAACTCCTATCTTTTATAAAGCATCAGAGTTGTCAAACAAATATAACATTTTATTAACTAAGGTACGTTTGTTTGTACCTGCTTCTAATTTTTTGAGCAAATTATAGTAATTTTTGAAATAGTGCAAATAAATATATCCACTTATGTTATGTAGTTGTTTCTAAAAGTAGGTATAATTGATATACCAACTTTTACGTAATTCATTTTTCAAAGACATGAAGAGTAACTTTTGTATTGCTCCCCACTACTCTTAGCTACTCCTCCATTTTCTATGAAAAGAACAACTTTGCCTGTTGAACTCAAAACTCATACAAAAAATTTACTTTCATTCTCTTTTCTCGTGCATACAAGGAAGATAGTAAATGATGAAAAAAAAGAGGAAAGTGGGTGTCAAACACGTGAACGAAAGAGAGGAAAAATGAAAAAGAAAACGAAAAGAAAGAAAAAGAAAAAAAATGAAGAAAGAGAGAAGTGAAAAAAGAAAAAAAATAAAAAATTGAAAAAATATTATATAAAAATTATATTTAAAAATAGAATATTACAAAAGTATAAAAGGTCATGATATTTTTGTAAATATTTTTTAAAAATTATATTTACTTATTAATAACTTTTTTTTATATATCTATTATATTCATACAAATTTTAATTACATTACATTTTTTTTAAAAAACAATTTAAAAGGTAAAATTGAAACTTTATAAAAATTATTATTTTAACAAACAAAAGTAACTTTTAAATTACAATTCTTTCTTTCAAGCATTGCTTGTTAAAGTTGGAGCAATACATTGCTTCTTTAAGTTGCAGCCACAATATAGCTTTAGAAGTTGGAGCAATACATTGAAGTTTAAACAAATGTACTTTAAAATTTTGTTTGACAAAGTCTACATGTTAAGTGACATAGGAATTTATGTTTTTTTAAGTTAGTACGGTTTAACCATTCCAAAATATTTTTGGGACTGTACTGCATTACAAGGAAAAATGAAAATGTGAAAAAATAAAAATGAAATGATAAAAGTTAAAAAAGAAAGAAATCAATAAAACTTACAAATGAAAAATAACAAAAAAATTACAAATGAAATGAATGTGCTGTATGTGATTAATTTATTTGATTTTAATTTGTATATGTTGTGATTTTATATATACTGTATGTATATTTGCTGTTAATGAAATTTATATGTTCAGGTTGAAATTATTTGAACTTGTTTTTAGTTTATATCGTTAAGTTGGTACAAAATGGAAATATGATGTAAAGTTGGTAATTGTATGGAATTAGAACTAGCAATTGAAAATGTTACAATTTTTAAAAGTATTGGAAGAAGAAGAACTTAAAATTTCAAAGTTTGTAGTTGTAACAGTATTTTTCTTTAATAAAGAATACACCTGTTATTTATATTTTCAGGTAAAATTTTTAATTGTAACAATAATAAATTATATTTTTTAATGTATAATCCATCGTTATTAACATTGTATATTTGTTTTATAACGAAATGTCGTATAAATTTAAATATTTCAAAAAATCTTAATTATTATTTAATTTAATTATATAATTTAATTTTTCATATACAAAATGTCTTTAAAATAAATAGTATAAACAAACTTCAATTGAATTTGATTTAACTCTAACTTGAACAAAAATCTGCTACAATATAAACAAATATGAAAAAAAAATTAAAAAAAATTAATTTTAACTTCAACTCTAATGTAATACAACTTCAACTCAAGCTTCAACCAAAAAAATTACAAACAAGCGCTAATTAGTTATAACATCTAGGAGTAGTGAATATGTGATATGTATTTGTTTGTAGTTTTAGTTCCTTAATTTTGATTTACAAGTATATCTTTAAAAGTTACAATAAATTACTTGCATCTAATAGAAATTTTAATTTTTGAGCTATGACAACTAAAGCTGAAATTGTTTTTTCACCTATCAGTACAACAAGTTTTAGATCGATGGTTATCTACAATAACGAGAGTCTTCTTTCAACTCTCATTACTGTAAAGTTTTACTTGTATTTGTTTAAACTATTATAATACTAGAGTTTTACGGTAAATGCAGTTAAAAGCTTATAAACATTAAGAGCATATATTGAAGTATTTTTCCTTAAATGTCTTTAATCATTTCTTTCGTAACTGTCACTAATGATTTGTGTGTGCATCTAACAAATATTTTTCAAGAGAAGTATAAAAAATGATAGTAATAGAAATTAATTTTCACACATGACATAGAAAGTTAAAAAAAATGGTTCTCTTTTTTTTAGGATGCATTTGAGATAAAGTTTGAATAGAACTAAAAAAGATAGAGTTAATTTTATGCATATAATTAAAATTATATAGTAATTTAGGTGATAAAAATTTATACATTAAAATTTATATAATAATAATGATATTAAAAGTGATTTTAAGAATTAAAAAAAAATTAAAATCAAGTGAAACCTTTAGTTTCAAAATTTGCCCATACATTATTACGCACATCAAATTTGATAACACCAATTTAATCAATTAGTTTTGAAAGCTCTTTTGAGTCTTTTCGGATCAATGAAAAATATGAAAATGCTTTTTTTTAACACTAAACCTTTTAATAAATTGCTTTAGTAGATAAACAACTTGCGTCATAACTACTTAACATAAATCTAATAATTTGACTTTCAGTGATCACGATTACATGTTCTTCATCAACAAATCTAACCTGCACGCTAATTTATCCACTCTGATGGCTGAATTTTTTTATTCAAAACAACAACAAAAACTTGGTATCCGACATCTCCATCACTGTTAAATTAATATTCTTATGGTTAAAGAGCTTCTTGTTAAATTTGTGGTCCAAAATTTAAATAAATATCTTAAAATAACAATTTCTAAAAGTAATAGACACCTTCATCTACAACTACACCCCTCATCACCGCCACGGAAGACCACTCGCATGCTTCCACGTATGAACCAGGCGTGGGAGGTGATGAGAGTAGCGGTGACGTGATCCGTTAAAGTGGTGAGCAAGATCCACGTCACCGATCCAGGTGCCGGTCTGGCGCGAGTTCCAATCCGTCCGATGGCTCCGCTGTAGCGATTTCTCGACCGTCGATCCTCCTTTCTCTTCTTCTTCTCCACTTTTGCTTCCTCAGTGCTGGTTCGGATACAGGGGAGGAGGAAGAAGCTTCCATTTTTTTAATTGCAGTTGTGTTTCTTTAATTTTCTTTACTTTATTTTTGCTCGTCTCGTGCTTGCTTATTTATTTTGTTTATTTATATGCGCGGATTTTGGCTTCTCTTTTCTGGGTTTCATTTCATTTTTGGGTTGTGGTCTTCAAATCCACCAAAATCCCTACCCCTCTTCACCTCTGTTACACCACCACCACCGATTTCCGCGTTCTATCCGTTAGTTCTCCTTGCTGTTGCAGGCGGTGATGGCTGCGGAAGAGGTCAACAAGCCCCTATCGCTTCCTCCTTATCCCGAGGTACCCAAATCGTTATTACCACCGTTGCCATCTATAATCACACGCGTCTGTCTACTTGTAGTTTCTGTTCTTGTTGGAATGGTGTGCGCTGTCTGATTTGGCTTTTTTTTTTGTGGGTACCGAGAAAGTCGCTTCCTTTCGAGTTTTTTTTGGGCGATTGGTGGAATCATTCCCGTCAATCCCCCTGGTTCTCAGTCGAGCCGGCCCCGGTTCCTTTTTTTCAGTGGTCGCTTGCAGTAGATTGTCCTGCTTTATTCAAGTTAGTGAGTGTTAGAAGTGCTTTGAATTCGGGGTATTTTTTGGTTTGATTGGGATTTTGTTTTGCTATTACATGTGTTGCATATCTCGGTAGATTCGGCTTTAAGTATGCGAGCAGCTTCATTTCGAAAGGACCTACGATATGTCAATGTTCTTTCTCTGTGGTTGACAAAGGTCATTGTTTCTTGTATCTCGCCATCCATGATGAATTCTATATTTGACGCATTCTTGTGCACAATCACTTGAAGCAAAAGCAATAGATCTAATTTTATTTACCTGGTTCTGTTTTGACTTGCGCGCCCAACAAAAGGTGAAAGATTTAATTTTGATTTAGATGTGTTGAGCTGTGATATTATTAGCAACGGCCATGTTCCAGACAACACTTGCCTTTTCGTCTGTGGGTTCTTCTGCATCCGATGTTTATTACTCACAGATCATGGAACACCTGCAGATGATAATGGCTGCCATCTCGGCGCTTGCCCAACCCACCGGCTCGAACAAATCTGAAATCTCCAAGTACATCGAATCACAGTACGAGGACCTCCCGGCAGGGCACTCCACTCTGCTTGCCCACCACCTAAACAAGCTAAAGGACAGCGGCGAGTTGGTGTTTGCCAAGAACAATTACATGCGTCCTGACCCCAATGCACCTCCCAAACGTGGCCGTGGCCGCCCACCCAAGCCCAAGGAGCCACTCCCTCCAGGGACGGTGATTGCCCCACCACGGCCAAGGGGTCGGCCGCCGAAACCCAAGGACCCCTTGGCAGTGGCCGCTGCCAAGGCCGCCAGTGGAATGCCCAAGCGTCGCGGCCGCCCCCCAAAGAAGGCTGCCCGCCCGGCGGTGGCCAGTGGCCCTCCTGGAGTCAAGAGGGGGAGGGGGAGGCCTCCCAAGGTGAAGCCTGTGGTCACTGTTGGCTCAGACTGAGAGCTTCAAATGCCAATTATTAGAATGCCACTGCATCTTAACGAGGATCATTTATTTTCTTGCTCTGTTAGTTCTTGTTCTTTTATATGGCGATTGTGAGATGTCACGGTCTTGTGTTCTCTCCCTGGTCGAGTGGTGCTTGTCTGGAAATCATGGAGGAGTAAGTGTGCTCTAATGCCTGCTTGTACATTATGCAAGCCACTGTGGTTGCCTTTATTGAATGAATCAAAATGTCGATGCATTTCATCTCGATTATGATCACTGTGGGCTTACCCAAGTTGTAGTATGTATTCTTCAAGTGTTAAATATGAAGTTGATCCGAAGTGAAAATCTTTAGGGGGATGGATTCATGCTCACCACTAATGCTCCTATGATCATTGTTCAGGTGCTGTGATAATCTTTACAGGTGGATGCTGGTCTATTTATTCTTTTGTGCGTCTACCATGAAGTGTTTTGACCAAATTCTCAGGCAATCCTCTGGTGATGGGCATCATTCCATCAGTTCTGGCCTCGTGAATTCTCTCATTAATGATAAGCTTTTCATTTAAAATTTGAGGTTTTGTTTAATAATGAAGTTTTAATCTTAATTTTAACTTTAATTATAAAAAATTAAAGTTAAGAATAATTTTATAAATATTGTTAGACTTGTATAATAAATTATGAATTAAAAATTTATATACACGAAAATTTATATAAAATTAAAATTTTGTTTGATAAAGTCAACCTTAGGTGTTTTTAAGGATTCTTAGGTTGAAAAAAAAAATTTATTTCCTTTTTTACAATTATAATAAACATATTTATTTTCATTTTATTATTTGTTAAAATATATATTTTATATAACAAATTTTTTTACAAATCTCAATTTTAACAAAAACCCTAATAAATATGAGTTTTGTTGGGAAATAAAATTTTTTAAATCTATATAAACTTTTATATATTATTATTATTATATAAATTTTTATATAACATTATTTATAAAATTACTTTTCACCGAAACTCCGTACCCATTAAAGTTAAAATTTCTTATTGAAGTTAAACTACCTTCACCGTGGTCTGATCGACTGCAGCCGATCCTTGACATATAGCAGTCAGTTCCGCTCGGTTCTCAACGTCTCATCCACCATGACAGCACGGGTACGGAGTGATTTGATGTGTTGACTCCTCTGTTCACTCTTTTTTCCAAATGATTTTTTTTTCCTTGGATCAAATATTGCAGGGATGGTTTCCAGTCTTCATTAGGGTTTGAGACACTTGGAATCTCCGTCGGTGTTGATAATTGCAGACCTTGATAATGAAAAGGTGGTCTTTTTTGTGTTATTGCACTCAAGAGTTTACGATGCTGGACCACATCGATATTGGATATACTTTTTTATTATATTATATAATTTCAACACTATTTATAAAATTATTTTCAATTTCAGTTTTCTACGAAATTAAAACACCTCATTTCATTTTTGAACCAGTGGTTTTGTCTTCTTTGGTCATCTCTGACTACATTTCAATCTTACATACTCCAAGGAGATTAGAAAATGCGGAGACTGTTTGGTTGGAGACAACAATGTTTTTGCGAATTAAAATCAAATTACACTGCTTAACTAAATCGCATTGCTTGAAATCAAACATAAATTTATCATCATATCATTTAATCTCATGTTTAACTGCTGAAATGATTCCAAATAACTCAACTTACAAAACAAATTCCTAACCTTATAATTCGAAAAGCTCAAATATTGTAACATAATCAACAAATATAATTCGATTACATCACATTAAATATATAGAATTAGATTTATGAGGGGCTTGTGCTTTCAAAAAGAATGGGAAATAATAGAAAATTATGAAAATTTTAATTTATTATTTCTCACTATTTTACATCATTTTTTATTATTTCTAAAAGCACCTATTACCTTCAAATATAATTCGGGCTGGTCTGGGATGTTATTGTTCCCCGAAGTACATTTGAGATCTCATATATTTTGTTGGGCCGCATGACCCGAAGCCCAAGCGACATTCTGGGCCGTAACCACAGGGGTGTCCGTTGTCGTTGGATTTGGGCCGCTCGGCCCAAATGTGGCCTCCGCTGATACCTTTCCGCTTTGGAATCTGAGAAAGCAACGTGGACGTCACGTGCAAGTATACATGTGATTAGAAGTAAATTTAAATTTTCATATCATGACATCATAAGTAATATTTATATATTAAATATTTCACGTATATTATATACTTTTTTCACTTTTTTTTTTATGGTTCTTCCTTTCTTATATCTTCTTGTCGTTTTCACCCTTAATTATTTATTAAATTTAGAATATATACAACTATGTTTCTTGGGTGTTACTGGAATTAACAAGAAATTATGTAAAATGATAAAAATTAATAGTTAAAATTTTTATTATTTTTTTTCATTAATTTTAAAAATACAAACACCTTGTCAGAGAAACTTTTGTTGTTTCTTCCGTACCCAAACTCATGCAATTTTCTTTGATATAAACGTAATAGATGTTAATGGGCCTTCCATTTAATAGGCTTGATTTTCAATCAACATCACAAAAAGCATATAAATTTACATTAAATGTTCGTTTGTATACAAGAATGATAAAAAAAATTGACAAAATGCTTAAAGTTGTGTTAGGAAAATACTTTTGAGTTTCATGTGTACTCGTTGGAAGTGAACAGGATTTAAACTTTAGGTGATTTTGCAATTGTAAGAATTTAAGGAAATTGAAAAAATAAAACTTAAATTAACTTTCATATAATTATTTTTAAATTTAAAAATGATAATTACCTTTTACATAGATTATTTTAATAATATTATTTTTTTTAGTAGGATTTTTGTGATTTTTGAATATTTTCGCTATTTTTTAAATATAGTTTTATGTAATAATTTTTTTCATTTTCTCCTTTTCTCTTTTTTCTGCAGTCTCTTCCTTTTTTACATATGTTTCAAATATTTTCTCTTTTTGCTTTTGGTTGAAAAGCAAATGAATGATATCAGCTTTCATTTGGAAGATAAAAAAGTGACGCATCAAATAGACTAGCTAGATTTAAAATCATATATAATCAAGTAAAGATTCATTGAATTTTTCATTGTTAGATAATATGTAGTCTTATATTGAAAATAATGTGGTGAATTAGGACTCATATAACACTTATGAGTCTTTTTTCGCTAGTTAATTTATTTTAGTAATTAAGGTAAAATTTACATAATATTAAAGTTAGTCTATGTACATTACATGTAAAATGCTTGTAAGGTATTTTAATAAAATTATAAGCATAAGGGTGTATTGAAAAATATAGTCTCACATCAAAACTAATGAATAAAATTGAGACTCAGATCACTTAACCAATTAGTTTTAATGATATAAAATTCATATAATATCAAAGTTAATTTACATGCACACTACATCTGCATGGTATCTCTATGGTAAGACTTTTGTAAGGTAACCCTAATAAAGTGCTTACAAGCATGAAGGCACGGTGAACTAAGACTCATATAGCACTCGTGAGTCCTTCTACCCATATAAAATTTTATTTAATTTACAAACATGATTCGGATGACTAGTACCTTGAAATTTAAAGGACTGCTTCGTATAAACCTCTTCTTTCAAATTTTCATAGAGAAATACAATTTTAATATCATCTCCACATAACAACTATGGACATTAATTACAATCCTAGCTAATTGTCACTTACTTAACAGCGCACATTAGAAGGTTTCTAAATAATCTTTTCCTTCTACCGGCCCACATCTTAATTAAAGCCTATAAGGCAACATATATACTGAAGCTTTCAACCATTGCTTAAGCTTGATTATCTTTGCTGTAACTATAAGCATCACACATGGATATCCCTCTCTTTTTCTTGTATCTTTTCTCCAACTTGGTTGCATGCCGATCTCTTCCCCCATCTTATATTGTTATTCATCTAGAAGCTAGGCATAGCCACTTGTCCATATATGCTCCTGCATATATGTCTTACTTTCCTCATTTTTATCAATACCATTATTGGTAAACGCAAGAAAACCTTGCTTGAAGATCAGTTGAAGAAGATACAATCTTTGAAGGTGTGGAAGAAGTAAGGTGTGAGATGTGAGAGAAGGAGAAAATGCAGTACACAAAAAGAAATTAATTATTGCAACTTACACACCATTTACATGACTCATTCATATTGATAGGAAAGAACCACAACTACCACGTTTTACTTATGCCGTAAACTTAGGAAGAAAAAGTAATACGAACAGTTGAGATCCACATTATATGACACAACTTACAACAACGAGTCTTGACCAATTTAATGACACGTAAAACTAAACTGAGTCCTCAAAAATAGGATTTAATCTTTGAAGCATTCAACACTCCTCCGGCTTCAAAGATTTTGAATGCCTAATTTTCTCCTCCGACAATGAAAAGCTTCCAGCAACAACTGGTTGGTGAAAATATCCGCTACTTGCTTTGTAGTGTTGCAGTGAATCAATTTAACTTCTCTTGCAACTTGTTGCTCTCGTAATGCATATAATTTTATATTAAAGTGTTTGGTTCTTCCATGGAAAACCGAATTTTGAGAAATCGCGAGAGCAGCCTTATTATCAACATAAATATTTGTAGCCTCCTTTTGCTGTAACTTTAAATCAAACAAGATTTTTCGCAGACAGATAGCTTGATTTGCTGCTGCATTGACAACCATAATTTCTGCTTCTGCCGTTGATTGAGCAACTACATCTTGTTAATTTCTTTGAACTCCAGGAGAAGAAATGTCCACCTATTTCAAAGCAATAACCACTCGTACTATGTAAATCATCAACAGATCCGGCTAGATCACTATCAGAATATCCCAGCAACTTCTCATCACTTGATTTTGTAAATCTCAGGCCATAATTAATTGTCCCTTTTATATAATGCATAACCCTCTTTGCTACTTGCAAATGGTGCTCATTAGGACAGTGCATAAACCGAGATAACATTCCTGCTGAGTATAATAAATCTAGTCTGGTGGATGTTAGATACATAATGCAGCCAACGAGACTTCTAAATTGCTTCTCAGTTGCCTTTACTGTTGTTGATTTTGAAGTGAGCCGCTCTTTAAGGCTAAGAGGAGTACTCAATTCATTGCACTTTTCCATACAGAATCTTGAAAGTAATTCAGTTGCATACCTCTTTTGACAGATTGTGATCTCCTCAGTTTGATGGATCTCCAAGCCTAGAAAATATGACACTAAGCCAAGATCAGACATCTAAGATTCCTACATAATTTACCTCTTGAAATTCGTAATAGCTTAAATATCTGTGTCAGTGATTAATAAATCATCCACATAGAGGGAGATTATTAATAAGTCTTGTCCAAAGTTCTTGATATATAACGTGACTTCAGATAAACTTCCTTTAAATCCGCACTGCAATAGAAAGGAATCGATCTTGCATAGCCTATAAACTTTTGATGATTCTTGAGAAATTTCAAATCCTTCCGGTTGATCAACATACACTTCTTTGCCAAGCTCACCATTTAAAAAAGTAGATTTCACGTCCAAATGGTATACTTTCCATTTGAACTGAGCGGCTAGAGCAAGTAATAGTTGAATCGATTCCATTCTTGCCACCGGGGAAAAAGTGTCAAAGTAATCTATTCCTGGATACCCTTTAACTACAAGGTGTGCCTTATTAGACATAGTACCATCAGGATTAAGTTTTAAATGGAACACCCATTTCACCCCAATTACCTTTTTGTTTGGAGGAGCATCGATGAGTTCCCACATGCCACTCCTTTTAATTGCTACAAGTTATTCCTGCATAGTTGTGCACCAATTTGGATCTTGTAATGCATAATCAACTTTGATTGGTTCACATTGGGCTACATTTGACTGATCATATATCTCAGCAAGAGATCTTGTGTCATGCACGAAAGTGGATCCATCATCCTCACTGGAGTTAGAATCTATTTTGGGTGGATCATGTTGGTTGACATCGTCGTCGTCCTCCTCCTCAATTAAAGCAGCATCATCATCAGCCTCATTCAAAGGGTGAATATTGGGTAACCTCTATTAGGCTTGTGGTGTAGAGCTTGACTCAATGGAGAGGCAAGTGACAACCAGTTGACGCGAGGCAACTACTGGCACCTATATCTAGCTAGGATGTTGCAGTTGGAACAGACCATGAAGCCTGACTTGCTGAAGGCAGAGGCAAGTGGCAACAATTGGCACCTACAATCGACTGGAATGTTGAGGACTGGAAGAGGCTGTGGAGGCCTAGCCAAAGGTTTGGTCAGAGGATCGGTAGCTAGTGGGAGATCGACAACCGAGCGAGGGAACTAGACGTGGCTCATGAAGGACGAGTGTGAACATGAAGTTTGTAGTATTATAGCGAACTGTAAACTACAGTCCGTAGTGTTACAACGAACCATAAACTAATCGTCATAAAGTTACAGCAGGTTGTAGACTTAAAGCCATAGTGTTATGACTAGCAGTAGAGGCGAGGAGCAGCTGGAGGATCGACCATTAGAGAATCTAGCCAATTGCCAGATTAAAAGGCAGCTACATCAGATCTGTTGATGATGGATCTAGATCGACGACTAAGATTGCGTGTCCTTTTAGGGTTTGATGTGTTATTCTATAAATACATCATATTGTAACCCTTAAAGGGAAATGGTATGATTGGTGAGAGAAGAGTGGCAGTTGCATGCGTGAAGAGAGAGACAACGCCTGTCAGAGAGAGAAGTTGCATGTGTGAGAGAGAAGTCAACGCTTGTACACATTGGAAGCTTGTGAGTTTCCCACCACCATTTCATAGAGTAGACAAGTTATCGAACCATGTAAAACCTATGTTGTGTGTGTTGTTCCTTTCTCTTTCTCCATCCTATCACGTAAAAGAGGATAAGTGCACGAGTGAACGAAGAAGGGGGTTCCAAGAGAAAATGTCTGGATCCCAACAATTGGTATCAAAGGGTAGGTTCGGGGAGGCTCATCTTTGTACAGTTGCGACGAAGAAACTGACGTCCATCCAGAGTAGGTCAACATTCGGCTAGAGAGAGTGAAATCTAGAGAGGCTTGCCACTAGGTGTAAGAGGGCATCTAAAGGAGGTGATGTTCAGTAAGAAGGACAGCAACTAACTGTATAGACTAGTAGCTAGGTAGAAGCACGCGGATTTCAGGAGAAGTGGGAGTCACGGTTGAGAGCAAGTTCATGGTGGAGAAATTTGATGGAAAAGATTTTGGGTTCTGGAAGGTACAGGTTGAGGATTACCTTCACACGAGGGACTTGGATGCACCGTTGACGAGGGTAAAACCCAAGGGGATGAGCTAGGAAGAGTGGGAGAGGTTGGATAGGAAGGGGGTTGTCAAATTGCTGTTGACAACGAACGTTGATTTCAATGTCATCAAGGAGAGGACAATGGCTAAGATGATGAAAGTGTTGTCCAACATGTACAAGAAGCCGTCGACATCTAACAAGGTGTTTCTAATGCGTTGGTTGTTCAACCTAAAGATGGCTAAAGGGAAGCTTGTCACCGTACACATCAACAAGTTTAATATGTTGATCTCCTAGTTGGGCTCAGTGGAGATCTCCTTCGACAAGGAGATCATGGCGTTGATTTTGCTATCGTCGTTGTCGAAAAGTTGGTATGCGGTTGTAACAAGTGTAGCTCTCTGGGACACAATAAGCTAGAACTGGATGATGTTCAAGATCTAATCTTGAATAAGGATGTTCGTCGAAGGAGCAATGTAGAGGGAAAGGGTTCTGGCGTGACCCATCACATTAGGGTCGGAAGCTGGCGACATAATCTGCAGAATGGAGGCGACCGTCGGGTTGACCAAGATGGTGGTGGAACGAGACAGATTCTGAAGGATGTCGTGTACTAGAACTGTTGCTGGAAGGGCCACTTGAGTAGAAGTTGTGAAGCCCCGAGGACGAACAAGGGGAAGGCACAAGAAGAGGGATCGATCAATGTAGTTGATGATGAGGTACAGGACGATGCCCTGATCTGTAATTTGGAGGGTCCGACTTCCGCCTGGGTTATGGACTCGAGCACATCCTTCCATTCCACCCACAAAAAGGGGTTGTTGCGTGGGTATGTCGTAACCCGAAAGAGAAAAGTTCACCTAGCAGACGAAAGGAACCTAGATGTGCTTAGTGAGGGTTTCGTGAAGATTTTGACTGATGGAGGTTAGTGGGAGCTGGATGGTGTTTGGCATGTTTCTAACTTAGCCAAAAACTTAATCTCGATAAGTCAATTGGATCAGGAGGGTTACCATGTGGCCCTAAGTGGGGGTCGATGGGCGATAACCAATGGGACAGAGACGGTGGCCAAGGGATGGAAGATCGGAATGCTCTACAGAGTCCTTGGTAGAGCACACAAGGGCGTGACATTCAAGGAAGGAGGGCTTGCTAAGAGAAAACTGGCTTCTGGAATGTTGGAGGTGGTAGCCGATACATGGGATCGGGCATTCAGAGGGTCTACCGGCTCAACGACAAGTTCTAAGAGGAATGTTAACCGAAGAATGGGCATTGCAAGCAAGACTCGTGCATGATATAAGGAGAAGTAGAGAGCCAAGAGCAATGCAAGAAGGCCTGCCAATGATCAAGGGAAGGTAAAGGAGAGATCCATTACTCAACAGTGGAAGCCTGTTTCAGAGGGAGACTACAAGTGCTTGGGAATCTCAAGTAGGGTAGCCAAAAGATGTGTCGGCTGAGGAAACAACATCAGAGGTTAGCAGAGTTCAGCCCATTTCAAAAGCTCTGGTGTCACCAAGGAGAGGTGTGGCATGGTTGTGTGTTAGCCCAAAAAACACCAAAATGGGTTGTGTGTTAGCCCAAAAAAATACTACAGGGTTGTGTATTAGCCCGAAAAAATATTACAGGGGTTGTGTGTTAGCTCAAAAGAATACTGTAGGGGTTGTGTGTTGACCTGAAAAAACACTGCAGGGGTTGTGTGTTAGCTTGAAAAAACACTATAGAGATTGTGTGTCAGCCTGTAAAACATGGAGTTGAAAGGACAACTCAAGAAGAAAGACAAGCCATGGAGTCAATCTCTAAGTGGGAGATTGTTGGGCTTGTGGTGTAGAGTCTAACTCGATGGAGAGGTAGGCAGCAGCCAATTGATGCAAGGTAGCTACCGGCACCTGTATCTAGCTTGGACATTGTGGTTGGAACAGACTATAAAGCCTGACTTGCTGAAGGCAGAGGCAAGCAGCAATCGGAAAACGAGAGGTGGCAACTAGCACTTGCAACTGACTGGAACACTGAGGATTGGAAGAGGCTTTGGAGGCCTAGCTAGAGGTGAAGATAAGTTGAAAATAAGTGTTAAACACAAGAAAATCAACCTTGCTTGAAGATAAGTTGAAGAAGATCCAATCTTTGAAGGTGTGTGGAAGAAGTAAGGTGTGAGACATGAGAGAAGGAAAATGCAGCACACAAAAAGAAATTAACTATTGCAACTTACACACTATTTACATGACTCATTCATATTTATAGGAAAGAACCACAACTATCACATTTTACCTATGCCGTAAACTCAAGAAGAAAAATAATATGAATAGTTAAGATCCACATTATATGACATGACTTGCAACAACGAGTCTTGACCAGTTTAATGACACACGTAAAACTAAACTGAATCCTAAACAATAGGATTTAATCTTTGAAGCATTCAACAATTATCATCATTGATAGATAAGGAATATTAGAGTACGGTTTGTGTCTTAGGAAAACACGAGAAATGATGAAAAATGGTGAAAATTTTGACTTGTTATTTCTCACCAATTTTAATCATTTCTCATACTTTCCAAAGATACAAATCTCTTATAAACATCAAAAATAACATGCCTAGCTATTAATGTAAATTTTCTCATTCTACTTGTCTAAGCATTTGTATGCTTTAAATTCACTATCATATCCAATAAAAATGCACTTTTGACATTGGCATGCACAATTTATCTATAACATAATTTTTCAGCATAAGATAGCATACAAGTACAGCCTAGAATTTTCAAAAAAAAAAAAATCAAACATAGAATTCTTACCAGAAACATCAAAATACAATGATGCACTAGTATATATATGTTCTTTCAACAATTCACTTGACAACCTATTCATCACAAAAATAACTATGGGAAAACGTTCATTCCAAAATTCCAGGAGCAAACTTGCTCTAAATATCATGCTTAATCCAATCTTAGCAGTAATCTTGTCTTCTCTCATCTCTCTCTCATTTTGCTGAAGCACATACAAACGCAAGAAGCTTGCAAAATGGTTCCTTTTTCATTATGATAATCATTGAAGTTATTGGAAAAAAAAAAAACTCACCTCTCTGGCCATGCACATTGAAAAGGGCGGATCTATTTCCTAAATTGATTTACCATATAACTTTCTAAATAGTAATTTGTAAGCTGATTATAGAAAATCGATCTAATTTAAACTTCAATGCATTGAATCTACTCAATCCATGATCGAAACTTTCCATATATATGGGTAGTATCATGTGAACTTAATTACTCATGATATCAACAACATCACATAATATTTGTAGCGCATGTGAGAAGCAATAGGCTTACAACCTCAAATATATATATGACAATAATGCACTTTATCAAATAATTAAGTTGCTAACATAAGATTCAAAAATTGCAAAAGGCGAACTGAAGCTTTTAGTATCTTAACGGGACATACAAACATTGTGATTTTACTATCATCCACATAATTGTGATGCCACAACGACTTGGAACAACAATTGTCTTGTTTTTTCACAAAGATTACATGAAAATTCAGACAGTCCTTCATTCTATAGCTAATTCCGCTTTCTATATTTGCAAGCTATGATTTGCTAGGTCTCCTCTTGTCCCTAATTTAGAAATCATTAATTAGAACCAAATTCAACTGTCAAATGTGCATTAGTACGTTGAGTTATATATAAACAAGAGACTTCTTTTGACCCCAGGCACAAATAAAATGTTTTCAATTTGAGGTTAATTAAGAGCATCATTATTACTATTAAATATTTTGGAATTAATTACCAACTCTTTTAATAGGAAGCTAATTAATTTCCAATGGCAACGATAACAAAAATCTCTAGTAAAGTAAAGTTTAAGGTTTAAAATATATTATACATGCATGGGATCCCATACAGATGAAAATGATGACCATGCAGATATTGCAAAAATGGTTATTGATCAATATCAATCTGCAGCTGAAAATCATATATCTTAGGCTGAAATGGAAAAAATCAATGAGGTGCCAATTAATTATTAAAATCGATCTTATAGGCTGAAAGGGCATACCATGGAAAGATGTTCTTGTTCCATATGCAAGAAATTATACTAGTGATATTTCAAGATCAGGTCGATCGATCGACCTATTAAGAGAACTGAAGTAATTAATTAAGGAGCATTGTTGAACTGAAGGCATACACATATATATATGCATGCCCCCATATATGCTGCCGTAGTCATTAGCTCAACCACAGGGAGTTGATTCATGGGAGTATTGATTGGAACGTAGGTATTACTTGCCTTATTACAATACTGTAAATTAAGTAATTAATGTGTTGGGCTCACTTACAAGTAATTAAAAGCAGTGCAGGTGTGAACATCGATCTAGTCTGCACTATTTTTACTTGTAAGTACCTGAAACAATTAACATTGGGTTCTTGTTAAATACATGTTGAAAGAAATTTAAAAAACTCTTGTAGAAAAATCCAACATATATATATTCTAGCATAAGATCTGAAACTTGTGAGGAAATGAACTTTTTCTGCACAATAAATGAAGTAAATAATATTAAAGCACCACCAATTTAATTAAAAGCCATAACTGGGGTGAAATGATATATACATGCAGATGAGTTTAACAGCAAGCTAGGGTTTAATATGTCAATATATAGCTAGTAGAAGAGAACCCAATCAAGGACAAATATAGTTTGTAATTAATATATAAGAAATTAATGACGGAAACAAAGAAGAAAAAAAGAAAATGACCACCCAAGGCAAATTAAGATTAATTGCAGATTAATTTTCACTTAATTAACTTCATCCGCCTAGCATTTGGGGGTATCACCATTTGAGATCTGAGTCATCTTAGAATTAATTATTTACTGTGAAATTATGAAGGATATATATAGTTAAAGCATGATGATCGATCCTACACAGATAAAACCCCAGTACTGAAGGGTGATCAAAACAATAAAAAGTGCACGCAATTTTAAAAATATTAAAATTTAATTCCAAATAAAGATCTGCATGATAATTTTAAAAAAAAATCTTCAAGTTTTTTTTGACAATTATTATTTTAAGATATGTGAAACTTTAAATTTAAAGTCATAAATTTTGAAGTATTAAGATACCACTTCAACTTTAACGGCACAGGAAAAAAATTTCAAAAATGAGAGAAAAGACTGCAGTGGATTCTGAGCAAACGTTTGCCGTGTTGAATAATTTCAATCAAGAGTGTGATGTGGTAGATCACGTAGTTTAAGTACTTCACCTAAATAGTATAAAGATATTTATAGACTTAAGGAATTGTCACAAGTATAAAAAAATATTGAAATAATTTTATATCAAGCATCCTTGTATTATAAAAAATCTTCCTGTTATTATTCAACAACTTTTAAAAGTCTGCTTCGTGCCGCCGTCCGACGTCCACGTCCCCCTTCTCGCATACCGCCAGCACCGACGCGAGACTCTGAAATATCCAACTACCCGCTCGGCAAGCGCCGAGCGACGAGCGACGAGACCGGCCAGTCAAGAAAATGATAAATAAGAGCCGGGTGTCCGGCCCCGCCCGCCACACGACGACGGAGTAGGTGGCGAATAGCTACATGCAGTCACTCCAAGGACGGCGTCGACGGCCGCCGTGACCGGCTTCCGCAACATCGATCCGGAACGGCGGTACGTGTGTGTACATGACCATACAGATCATTCCGACCGACACGTACGTACTTGCCCATCACCAGCAACGTACGCGTCGCCGTTATTTCTTTGATTACCATGTCCTATTGGAAATTAATCTTCCTGATCCTTAAATTCTCTGAACCTTAATTAACTCCTCATGCAGAAGTTAGTGTTTGAAATATAAATCACCAGTGAAGTTACAATTAAGATTTTATTCGGTAAAATTAATAAGTTAGATGAACTTAAAATTCGTATTTTTTAAATTAACGTAATTCTAAAAGTAAGAAATTTTTTTTCTATTTTATTCTCTGATAGATAAAGTAAAAATTTCTACTCTTATTATACTATTTATTAAAATATATATTCTACGTAAACAGTAAAAATTCATGAATGGCATATTTATGTCATGTATATGCCAAATGAAGTCTAAAACTAGCTAGGGAGAGCTAGGCATATATATGTCATGAATGGCATTTGTTGGAATAGTATATTACCAGTTAAAATAAAGAATATTGAATATATAATAAAATCACTGTACTCATGTTAATTGATTTTAAAATAAAATTTTATATGATATTAAAGTTAAGTCATGTATTTTTACCCGTAGATATTTGTAAGCATAAAAATAAATCACAAGTAAGAATAAGTATTAGAATATATAGTCAAAATAGTGATTTCAAAAAGGGTATTAATCCAAGTTATTTTTTGTAACAAGCATCTGTGTTTTTGACCCCTTTCTGAAAATTGGATGATGAGGTGAATTGGGTTTCAGATTTCGTATCCTGGAAAAATGAAATAATGCTGACTACTGTAACGAATAAAAACAAAAGCTTTTAACTATGCTCTCTCTCTCTCTATATATATATATATATACATGTGTGTGTGTTTGTGTGCAGGGTAAAAATGGATTTTTACACAAGTCTCTTTTGTAAATATTGAGTAAACCAATGAGATTATTGGATAAACCTAATTATTTCATCAAGTAAATTAGATGCTTGAACTAGTTTATCCGATATTTATAAAAGAGACTTATGTAGGTACTTACAGGCCTTGTAAACCTCATATATATATATATATATATATATATATATATATATATATGTATATATGTATGTATGTATTGGATCAAAAGAATTTTGCTTTATTCTGCACTCATTTTTCATATATGCTATGCAGTAATTTGGACACTCTTAAGGCATGTTTAGTTACCCGTGATATCCATGCATATGACGTATATAATTAAATTACGTTCTTTAATTAAATTACAATATTCGAAATTTTATAATTATAAACTTTAGAATTTGATTATAAAAAATTAACTTCATGCATTTAACTATATGAACTTAAAAGGTAAAATTTATTACAACAACAACAATAATTAGAACCTTAATTCTACTACATGGGTTTGGCCATGCACATGTATAAATCAATAATTTTCTTTCAAATGCTTTCATATCTTTAGTTGAACAACATAAACTTAAACTTTTTTTATAATTCGTAGCAAAGTAATTTTAAACCTATCTCTACTCCTTTTAATTTCTTCTATGCTAATTAATTATTCTCTCCTAATTACTAATGCATATATATATTCCTTGGTAAAATATTAAATTTATTCTTTAATTATATATATGATTCCATACGTATATACGTAGCTTACATTTGATTACCAAATATTATAATTCAATTGCATTACATCAAGAAATATTACAGTCAATAAAGCAATATTTAAGATCGATCTTAATTAGCATAAAGTGCAAGAAGTAAAAGTGTAAAAGTGTAAAAGTATAAAAGTACAAAAACAAAAGAAGATATATATATCGAAGAGATGGATCGATGGTAGTTCAGCATATGCGTGAAATCATGGTAAAAGTGTAGAACTTTAATTTATTTCCCAATAGCTAATTAAGGTACGGTGACAACGAATATTTCAGTAGTGAAGAACAATTAGTCACACACACACACACACGCAGATATATATATATATATATGACCTCCACGAAGCTGCTGCAACAAGTACTGAAAGGGGCAGAGGTTTCCATGCCAAGCCTTGTCAAATGGGCAGTCCTCAGGTACTCACCTCACATTCGTCAACTGTTCGACCTTGTGAGCAATTGCCAGAACCAGCAAATAATCAAACTAGCTAGGGCATACATATATATATATATATATGCACGCACCACAAGTGACTGGCTTCCATATATATATGTATATATATCCTGTAACCACCACCTCTTTCATTAATCCAGAACGCTCAACTCACCCCCACTGCTCATGAACCTCCCATGCACGTACCTGGCGGACAAACACATGTGGGCTCAAAGTCTTAGACGACGGCCGGAAGCACCGCAAGGTTTACCTTCGCCTACCCACCACTACATACAAGACGCCGCGCCAAACACCCCCCCCCCACCAAACCATCCTAAAATTTATGGGTCAATTGATGAAAAAGCATATTTTTCACTAACGAGTTAAATCTCAGGTATAGTCAAGTTGGTGGTATCTGTGGAAAATTAAACTTCCATGCATGTGGGCGTCACACAGTTAGTCCCTCTTCCCTACCTACCTCCCCAGCGACATGTAAATATATATATGTATGCAGTAAGAGTTTGATCCATCATTTTTCATGCAAATTAAAGATCCTCAAAATATAGCACATGTCATGACTATGGACGGTGCCGAAAGAAGATCGGCGGTGGTGAATGCCTATTTAGATAGGGTAAATTTATGCTTTAATTGTGATGGATTACATTAATTGATTGATTAAGGTTTAATTGTTTATTAATCTTTGGAATGATGAAATGTTGTGTTGTATATATTGTCTGTGGGAGCATTCAGCAGGGAATGTGAAAGGGTGTGATCAGAATGTCGTGTATGGGGAAAAGCATGCATATCATGCATCTCAATTAATTAAAGAATAGTAAAAAGTGTTAAATGCCATGGAGAAATAGTTAAGGAAGAGAGTATGAACATTCGGTGGTAGGTGGCATCACCAGACATATACAGGCATGCATCATTACTCCCAAAACTTGGATCCATTAGAAATTAATGATACTTAAGTCTGTTAATGGGGGTGCATGCATGATTATATTATATTATTTATGTGTAATAATAATTTCATTAGGCTTAATTTTCTTCAGGGAAGTGATTTAATTATGTCAAAGAATATATGGTTTTTTTGTGAGAACCGTTGATATATATATGATGCCTTTTTCCTGTGGACTTATGATCAACCTGTACATGTGCAAACCACAGGTAGGGAAGATATATAGAAGAGTCTGTGTGGTGATCGATCTATGCAGAACTAGTTTCTGATTTATGAAAAAATGGCAATCTATATAACTAGCTAGCTTTACCATACATATATGATGATCTTTGTTTAGCACACATGTTGGACAGACTAATATAATTAATTACGTGAAGGTAACTAATTAATTATGTAACTAGTTGCTAGAGGAAATTAAGAAGACGTACAACACCAATCACTGGTAGATCAGGTGAAGATATATAAATCTAGCTAGTGTTTCTTAATTGGGGTTAGGGTTTTCATCAAAACCAATTTTTCTGGGCTAGCTAGCCTATTAAGAAACTAAACTAGATCAAAACGTCATATATCGATCGGAAAATTAATCTTTCCGATCGATCAAGCAGAGTCTAGCTAGCATCTCCCCTTGCAGGTTGTGAATAGATCTAGAATGTCTAAAAAATCAAGTCAGATCCCACCAGGAACCCGCCCACAATGCTAGCTACCTACCAACAATAAGCATGATGGATCAAGTCCTAACCAGGGCAATCAAGAACTGCAAAAACCTAAATTTATGGTTGCAACGCAAGGAAAAGCAACTAATTAACCGTCATCTAATTAACCCTAGTAATTAATTAATTATAGTAATTAATTAATTACCTTCTCATATGGAATCAACCATCACCTGCTGACCCACTCTTTTGTAGTAAAAACGCTACTCAAGGTCGAACAGACAACGAACACAAGGACGATCAGCTGAGGACTGTTCACTTGACAAGAACGGCATGGAGACCTCACACCCGAAGATGCACATATGGTATAGGAATGCGTGTTGGCTCTGCCAAACCCCCCGTCTCCTCCTCCTCCTCCTCCTCCTCCTCCTCCTCCCTCTCCTCCTCCTCCTCCTCCTCCTCCTCCTCCTCCCTCTCCTCCTCCTCCTCCTCCTCCTCCTCCTCCCAAAAGAGGCCGGTGTCGTAGCTTCCCCACCCATGCCACCCAGAGATGTTTATAGTACCCACGCATCCAAGTCGCAGCCGTGGATTGCAACAGCGCGCGTTCTCCACCATTGAAGTGGTGGTGATGATGATGGGCCGAGGAGATAAACGGCACCAGCCCCTCCCCACTTGTTTATTTCCTTTTGACTTGTGGGTGGAACATGAAAACTTGTGGTGACGAAGAGCTAGCTTGCTAGGTGGCACATATAAACAGCATGTGCCGGCTCGACAACCTCATCAACCTCCCTTCGTCTCTGGGCTGGGGGCATACAGCTAGCGCTTAATTAATTCCGCCTTACCATTGAAATAAACTAATTAATCAAGCTAATCAATATGTTTCCTAACGTACGTGTAAGATTGAAAAGAGAAGAGAAGACAAGCATGGAGGAGGAGGTTGGTTGGGATTTTGAATTGTGGTTTGTGCAAATTGGGATTCCACTACTCCATCTCTAGTCTCATTTAGTCATTTATGTGCATTAATTATTCCTAATGGTTGAAAATCCCAGTCTTTCTTTTCTTAATGATAATAACTTTCCTATATTTGAACCCAATTACTTGTTTTCATTCTTCCTATGGTTGATCTAGAGTGAGATCTGTTGGAAAGTTGTATAAATTTTAACTTATTAAAACTAAAGACTAGTGAAAAATGACTCACAATTAATACAACGGTCTCAATTCCAACTCATTTTTTTTATGTAAGATTATTTTTTCAATATGTTTCTTGTGAACCCTTTATTACAGTACTCTACATACATAGTCTTTTTTTTTACTCTACATAGCATCTTATATATAACGTACGTAGACTGGTTCTGATACTATATAAATTTTAACTTATTAAAACTAATTAGTTGGTGAAAAAGAACTCATCTTTTAGATGTAAGTTATTTTTCCCAACAAGCTACCTACTTAATCACCCCCACCTTCTATTCTATATATTTAACATGTTGGGAAATACTTGCAATTAATTATTTGGTTTTGTCTCTGGCATATATATGTATATATATTGAGGTTTATATATATACCTGAAAACATGTACAAGAAGGGATTTAAAAAAAAAAAAAAAAATTCGATATTCTGCCATCTTGCTTCAATATAGTACCATATGCATATATACATAGACACATGTATATATATACGTTTGAACTGATCATTAATTAAAATCAAGGAACATACATATATATGTACATACAGATGGGTGGCTACCGATACATATAGCTAGAGCGTTAAGTAGGTGTTTATTGTTAATTATATAATTAATTATTAACCAGTACTGGTCGATCTCCAGCAGCTAGCTAGCTAGCACTCCACGCGCTCTCCTCCAATGCATGTCCCAACTACCACCGCGCGCCAGCATCTCGATCGATCGGTCGATCTGCAAGACCGCACGAGAAGAGGAAAATCGCGCCAGCAAGACGCAGGTGGTCCACTTGATAAACGCACCTACCACCGCGCGGGTGAAAGGAAAGCCCTCCAACCAAGTAGGATCGAGACCACCGCCGGAAAGATCGATGGTGACGTCTGCAGCTCAGAACGCCGACCCCATCACGTAGAGCATCTTTTATAAACTTGCCCGTGTCTTCTTCCTCTCTCCAGCATTAATTATTCAGATCAAAACACATCACAGTCGCGCGCCCTACAGTCGCGGCCATATTCGCACCTACCACCTCCATCCACCCCCGCCCCGGCCCCTCCACCGGCTGCTGCCGATCGGTCCTTTTTGTTTTCAAGTATAATTTCACATGTATAAATATATAAAAGACATTTTTACTTATCATTAATTAATTTTAA
>JAMKPZ010000321.1:0-64427 GCA_024699675.1 Amphibolis antarctica
TCAACATAATCCACGTTAAGTGTTTTAAATATTTACGTTAATGCTAAATTAATTAGCACTCGAATGTTTGATTAAGTGTTGTAAATATTTAACTTAGTAGATTAAATATGTTTAATATTTAGAACAGTTCAGAGAAGTAATGTGAATGGATATATTTAGTTAAATAACTGCTACATATGCATATAGTTCGTGAAATATCACTTTAGAATGTCACGTGAAATTTTAAGTTCACACGTAATGAGAGAATCGGCGTTTTATGGTAAACGACCGGATGATTGTATTAAAAGACCGACGTTTTAACATTCACATGTGACTTTTTAAGTTAGTCGCGTGTGTTGTATAGTGTGACCATCAACTTAATATTCGAAGGGGTATAGTTTACATGTCACGTGAAATTTTAAGTTCACACGTGATGAGAGAATCGGCGTTTTATGGTAAACGGCCGGACGATTGTATTAAAAGACCGGCGTTTTAGCATTCACACATGACTTTTTAAGTTAGTCACGTGCATTGTACAGTGTAGCCGTCAACTTAATATTCGAAGGGGTATGGTTAACATGTCACATGAAATTTTAAGTTCACACGTGATGAGAGAATCGTCATTTTATGGTAAGTGGCCAGACGATTGTATGAAAAGACCGGCATTTTAACATTTACACGTGACTTTTTAAGTTAGTCGCTTGCGTTGTACAGTGTGGCCGTCAACTTAATATTTGAAGGGGTATAGTTTACAGTTCACGTGAACTTTTAAGTTCACACATGATGAGAGAATCGGTGTTTTATGGTAAACGGTCAGATGATTGCACTAAAAGACCGGTGTTTTAACATTAACACGTCATGTTCAGTAATTGGGCGTGTACTTTTGAATGCACGCAGCTAACTTAAAAAGTCACGTGTGAATGTTAAAACGCTGATCTTTTAATGCAATCATCCGGTCATTTAACATAAAACGTTGATTCTCTCATTACGTGTGAATTTAAAATTTTAGGGTGGATTTTTTTTAACTTAAATATTATGGTCCATAAACGGTAGTTTCGTGCGTCACTTCTTTATCTACAGAACTACCGTTTATAGATGTGTCCATAAACAGTAGTTCTATGCGTCACGTCTAACGGTAGTTCTGTAAAATCCTTGAGAAATGCAGAAGTTAAATACTCCCCATAGAATAGTGCATATCGTAATTGAAATTAAACACGACACATAGAAAATAATCGATTGAAAAGGGAGTGTTTTAAAATATTTAATGAAAATATTTTTTAAGTAAGTAAAATCGAATTATTTAAAAAAAAATTCACCCTAATATTTAAGTGAAAAAAAATTCCACCCTAAATTATTTTAATTAAACACTACATAATTAAAATCGAATTATTTTATAAAAAATCCACCCTAATATTTAAGTTGAAAAAAATCCACCCCGAATTATTTTTATTAAACACTACATAATTAAAATCGAATTATTTTTTAAAAAATCCACCCTAATATTTAAGTTAAAAAAATTCCACCTTGGATTATTTTTATTAAACACTACATAATTAAAATTAAATTATTTTAAAAAAAATCTACAAACATCTTTCAAATTTAATCACCGTATTCATAATTAATGAAAAATTAATTAATTTTTATAAGTTAATTAATATAATAGTTCGAAATATACGTACATGAGTGAATTTTTAAAATTAAGGGAGAGAGAGTACACATTTTTTTAGGTAAAGAGAGAGTGTGTTTTTAAATTTCATTTGCACGAGAGAAAGTAACTTTTAAGTTTTTAAATTTCACCCGTCGATCGACGGATGCCTGTAGAAGTAACTTTTGTAAACGTCTACAGAACTCGTATCCTCTATATATATATATATATATATATATATGTTCTACGTGTAAGGATTTTAGACAACTAAGGGTTGTGTGGTATGGGAAAAAAATTTCGTAGGGAGTCTGAAAATTTTTTTCGAATGAGACTTTATATCTACTACAAATGAAGAAAAAATTTTCTTATTTAAGTATAAAAATATTTAAAAAATTTAAAAAATAAATTTTTTTTTCTTAAAAACTATTTTCTAAATACATAAATCCCTCCTTGGTTAAAATCGCTTGCACTTAACGACAGATTGATGATTGAAAATTTCACGTCTCATCAACTCCCTTGAACCCCCCAGATCTTACATCGTTAGCATTGCCCCGAGATCTCCCCTCCTTGTCGCTATAGCTAATTTGCGTTAGACTGACTTGACAGATGCTACTACCAATAATGTCTAAATATTATTTTATTTTTTCTCCTCTGTTGGGGTCTTTTGTTTCCTCTTAGTTTAGGACTTTCTGTTTTCGTTGCTCTTGCTTCCATGAAATTAGCGCAGTTTAATCGATTAATGAACTTTTAACTCGTCAAAAAAAAATTTATGAACAGAAATTTGGTTGACTTTTACTGGCTTCCTGACCTGACCAACTGTTATGCATGTTTGTTTTTATGAAAATTAGACTTGTTATAGAAAACTTGCAATAATTTAGAATGGCAATATTTCATGACTATCAGCTAGCCACAACATTAATTAATTGCAGCAGTTTGAGACGTAGGGGTCGTTTGTTTAACAAGTTTTGCTTCACACCGGTAGCAATTATTATGCTGTAATGTACAGTATATTTAATAAATAAAAACTATCATTATCATAAATAATAAAAAAATTATTATCATTAATCATGTATCTCTTCAAAATGTATACATCTTATCTTATTTAATTTCATCTCTACCGTAAATATACACATGAAATCATTGGTAAAGCAAATGATGTATCATGTCCACCACACAAGCATCTTTTTTGGGAAATCCAATGCGCAAGTTTCACTGTTCTGCGGTGTTCGCCCATGTACACCGCAGAAGCCTGTTGGTCACGAGGCCACGGAAATGGTTGCTATCTAGCTTTCTGGTTAACTTCAGAAAAGAAAACATTTTAGTAGATCCATGTGACAAGTCGACCTTAATTTGATTTTGAACGAAATAAGATCTACAATATTCACTTTTTTCTATTTTTAGCTTTAAAAGTACTTTTGGTTTTACGATGATATTCACATTTTTCACTTTACTTTTTCTATTATTAAAATCACTTTCTTCCACCTTTTATCTCAAAATCAATTCATTTTTTCCATTCCTAAAATGCTGGAGTTAATGAACAATCTTATTAATCGAATCAAACAAACAAATATACTAATTAAGGCTACGTTTATTGTAGCCGTAAAATATTATGTACCACTATTTTTTACTATACACTAGATAGTCTACAATACATGTTATCAAATAAAAAAATACAATACATCATGAAAATCGAGAAGTTGATTTGATGTATTAAAAACACTTCTCCAACAACATCATTTTCTCTACTTCTCCAACAACATCATCACATCAATTATTATATCGAAGTATATTACTTTATTTATTAATTATAAGTTAATTTAACATGTCAAAATAATTTTTTCAACAACACTATCTTCCCTGCTTCTCCAACAACACCATTACATTAATTATTATATTAAAGTATATTACTTTATTCATTAATTATCACAACATTCAAAATAACATATCATTTCATTTTCATTGTAAATCATATATTTTTTAAAACAACATGAACCTTACCCTACCTATTTTTACTCTTACAATAAATGTAGCTAAGTAGTATATGACTATACTATAGTTGTTGGGAAAAATACAATAGAATCTTTCAAAATAACTTTATGATAGTGAAGAAACAACGAAAATCAAATCATACTATATAAGCAAAGTACAAATACAGCACACCAATATTTTAATATGAAAAATCTCTCCAATGTGAGAAGCAAAAACTACATGATTAATTGATTCACATCCAAACCTCCACTATAATGAAAATGAGTACAAGTTAAGCTTTTTGTAGTATTTAACTAAAGGAATCACACATTCCTTTATAATCAAGCTAATGACATAATGAATAACACAAATAAGAGGCAAACAAATTTTACCAAAAACCAATCTTCCTATTCCAAAAAATTCTGCTCACTTCTTTACTCCAAAAATCATGAAACTTAGCAAGTATGAAGCTTTACGAGTCCTTAATCCACCAAAAAGTTTCAACACAAATAGACTTTGTTTTGTCCCTCAAACAAAATTTCTTCCAAGAGGATGCATTGTAGAACTAGAATAACAAATCACTTTTAAAATCATCTTTGAATCAACCTCTACGTTGTTCTAATTATCAATTCAATTGTTTAATCTGAAGAGCAGCAAGTCACAACCTAACTAGCAAAATATCAACTTGATCCAACCAAAATTGACCATTTGATCAACCTCTTGATCAAGATGACGCAACAACATAAAGGGCACACGAAAATAGTCATCATCCTCTCTTATTTTGATGTATTATCACTCTTCTAACATAACCTCTCACATATTTATGTGAGTTTGATTAGGGTTAAGTTTCATTGGAATTTCCATTATAGTCATTGGCATTCTAGAGTGTGTTTATGTGTGTAGAATTGGTCAGAAATAAATTGATGAGAATTCATTTCAGTGACGAAATTGAATTTTCATCAATTGAAATGAATTCTAATGTAGAACTATTTGTGCACATCTCAGAATTTAACAGAATTAAAAATATTTGTATTTGTACACATGTCAAAATTGAATTAAATTATTATTATTTTATATAATTTAAATAAAATTATTATAATATAAAATAAATATAAAAATATGAATTTTAAAGGAAAATGAACATTAAAAAAATAATAAATATTAGAATATTTATTTTAAAATATTAAATAATTTTCAAAAATATAATAAATATAATTTTTTAAAATAATTTCAAAAAATATAAATAAATTGTTATGCACTATTTTTTTGTAGATTGGGGAGGAATGAAGATCAACTCTTACACTTGGAAGAGGAAAAGGGACAAGAATGGAGGTCGTCAAAGTCGTCAATTGCACATTGCTTACTATTACCTCTTCTCAAGCAAATCCCTCAATGGACGACGGATGTCATCCTTAGGCTAATGAGAATAGAAAATGGGCTCCGGGTAAATGTCGAAAAATATGAATAAAACAGAGTCACTACCTTGTTTTGAAGGGAAAAACAAGGAAATCTGAGGAAATGATGACCTTTCAAAGCAAAGACTAAAAAATCCGTATTAAAAGAGTAAGATATAAGTATAACAAGGGGGTCTGCTGTCCAAAAAACTAGATAAGGAGTTCTGGATATTGGTGGGGAAGGGATTAGGCACTCTCAGCCAGCCCAAACAAGATCTGGCCTCTCAACAGCTTAAAAAAAAAAGGTTACCAGGAATAGAAAACTGGGACTCGTCTTCGGTGTTCCGGCCATGGAGGAGGTCGGAAACCAATGAGATCGACTAGGAAAAAAACAACAAAAAGGGGGAGCGTGATTTACATCACCCCTAGGTATCATTCTAAATAAATGAGAAAACGCAAAAGGGGTCTCACCTCTAGGAATTAATGTTTCGGTGTTCCGATGGATACTTCTGAAATCACTGGTCTTCGACTGGAGGAGCCGCACGATGACTCATGACCGAGTCTGATCTCAGGGCACTTACCTAGGCCACAATGTGCAAGTTGGCATCTAGGGGTGGCACACACAGAGAGAGAGAATGATACATGGGGGAATTCCACTTGCAAAATAAAATAAGATAAAACAAAACTGTCCATACGGAGCTAGTCACATAATCGGACAAGGGTGCGAGAGAAATGAAAATAGCCAAAAAGAAGTGAGACACATCAAAGGTGTCAATTAAGTTTGGTCGGCATAGGGGCAGCAACTAGCTTCCTTGCCAGTCGGCCAACTAGAACCAGTATGTCCAAAGACTAGGTCCCATGTTTCGTCCCGCAATGCACAGACCCGTGCATCTAAACCAATGTATGCGAAAATAAGGTAAACAAAGCCAGCTCAAAGAAAAGGATATCTACGGTGACCTTGAAAACATACAACAGCATGCATGGTCCTAAGTAGGGAGCGAGACTTTGCTCAGGCTAGGCGTTTGCTGGGTACAGCAAGGAAAAAATCCTTGCTCAAGGAAAACGTTAAAAGGTAGATCCCCCCTAACTCGAGTAACGTACATGTGAGACAAGAAGGGGTGAAGGGATCTTGGATGATCCCCGAGAGAAGGGAAACTTCTCTGGTCGAAGCCATCGACGACCAGGTGAGACAGTGTTACTTAAAGTAAAAGAGTCATCTCCCCCTTTCTCGCCAGTGGGAAAGGGGGAGAGGAAGACTAACTTGTAGGAAGGTTAGACCGGAGTCCAAGTCAGGGAGCCCTCGTGCGCAGACGATCAACCACAGACGAACGTTGGAAGTCAGACGGAAAAGGTGCTCAACGTCAGGTGCTGGGACGTTTAGACACTCGAGCAGTCACAACAAATCAAATAGTCGAACCCCTCCCTAATGGTAAGGGGAGGGCTATTTATAGGCTAAGGGCGCGACGTTTCGTGAAGTTGAACCACTAGGTGTTGGAAGGCTAAGTGTCGCACGCATTACGTCAGTTGGGTGATGATTGGTCTCGCGACCTTTGAGATTATTGATAAACATCGACATTCTAGGCCGGAATTCTACCTTTCTGGCTAGAATTCTGCCTTATCTGCCGTAGAAGGTTAGTGCTTGTTGTTAGTTGTAGCGATCTCCAATGCGTCCGAAACGACTAGCACAAAGGAGTGAAATTCTGCTCTATTTATCAGAATTTCGTCGCTTCTACCGCAGAAGTCTGAAGACTTGTACTAGTGCAGTCAACTGCTAAGGGACTGATCTTGTGTAATGAGCTTCCAAGCGTTCTTGAAATGACCGGCATAAAGGGGCAAAATTCCGCTCTATTTATTGAAATTTCGTCATTTCTACCACAGAAGACTGAAGATCTGTAATTGTGCGATCAATCACTTGGAGACTGGTTTCACGCCTCTAGGGCTCATCAAATGGCTAGTGGGGCTGGACAACTGCCTTATGGGCCGAAAATCTACTCACTTACTATTGGACGTCCAGTCTTTTCTTGAATTTGGTCTCTCAATTGTACTACTTCTGGAAGGCACGTCAAAAGTGGCAAGGGCCATGCTCGTACCACTAAAGAGTCACCAATGGTGGCCACTTTGAGTATGGTGACCAACTTGCTCTCGGATGGCTAAATTGTAAAGTACCAAGTTTTATTCCACAATTGGCCGTAATACTACGGCCTTTACTTTACAATTGGTCGTAACACTATGACCTTTACTTTATGATTGATCGTAACATTACGACCTTTATTTTACAGTTGGTTGTAACACTATGGCTTTTACTTTACAATTGGTTGTAACACTACGACCTTTACCTTACGGTTGGCTAAGAGCAAAAAATGGAAGTGTCGTAAAAGGACGTTAGCAAAAATGGTACTTTCGTAGAAATGGACCAACGATGGTGGAGGTTCCATCTAGGAGACAGAACCATTGATCAAGCAGCAACCGTTCAGAGATTTGTTATACGCGAGATGACACAATCGGCATAGGCCAGTTGAGTGAGAGACTTGGGGCAGAAGAGTAAATGAAGCTTCTGCCTAGGAGGCCTGGCTTCCGACTGATATTGCTGGAAGACAAACCAAACTTTCAGGGTGGACAAGTTGGTACTCCATAATATAACATTACTTTGAAATCGTGTGGGCCAAATGCTTGGCCCAGACTCACCACGATATCTACTATCAACCTTCAAGTATAAGGGGTCAACAGAATGCCCCTCCCTAGGCAAGGTCGAAGGACTAGGAGGGAGGGAGACCGACAACCAGGGTCTGAGGATGACCTGGCATACTTGGGGCAAATCAAGATAGAGGGAGGACTTGTTCCTCGAATGTCTGCCTCAGGGGGTATGGCAAGGTTTCGATAAAATTTGATGGAAGTCCGGAGTATCCATCCGTCAATCTGTCAAGTCACCAACCTTGCGTATGTTGTTGTATTCGAGTCAGACCAACCCGAATACCTGGATATTCTTATAAATATGTGAAAGTGTGGGAAAAACTTCATTTGCGCGTGAAAAGGAAGGTCACCTCTTTTGCAGTGATTCAGGGCAAATGCCGTCTTCTTCACTGCGACTCCTATGGCCTCTTTCTTCCTTGTTGTGACACCTCTTTCCTCGAACAAAATCATGGCTGAAGGTGGCAAGCAAGCTTCCTAGACTAGAGGAGAGTGCGACTACAAGATCGAAGCCGCAGGTGCAATGACGCCAGTGTCTAAGTTCATCTTGGTTGAGGCGCGCGAACTAGGTCAGTAGAACTTTCAATACCCGCTTGAGCTTTACTTCCCTAGAGATATTGTATTAAGAGATAGGGAGTAAATCTGTAACCTAGAAAAGGGATTCTGCCGTGCATTGAGATCGCACGGGTGGAGTGTGGAGGCTGCTGCCAGGGACGCTTGCACTTGGGAGAGGGGGCAGCTACAAGAGCATGGGTTGAGAGGAAATGCCGATGATGTGGCTAGTCGAGAACGCCACAGTTGGAAAGCTGTAGAAGCCGCATGCCAACAGGGGGAACCCTCTGTTGTGAGAGAGGTTCAGTCGGAGATCGGCTCTAGAGCGCCGAAGGCTGACACGAGAATTCTTGAGGTCAAGGAAGAAGAAACCGTCTGTTTTCCTCACTGGTTGAAGGATATGGGGGAATTGCATCTACCAGCACACCTAGCCATGATGGATGAGGATGACCTTTGAGATCTTGAAGTCTTGTCCGCCTATAGGATGCAAGTCTTCAAAGCCCTCTACCAGCAAGGGTGTAGTGTGGAAGGGGCGGAGCAGGAGGCAGCACGATGGTGGAACATTTGTTGCCAGCAAAGGCATTATCTGTTATTTGGAAACAACTGGCAACGTAAATCATTAGCACACGAGTGCCAGGAGATCGACCCTCTTCCAGAAGCTGCACTGGAGGAGGATGTGGTTTCCGGGATTGAAATGCCAATGGCCATCGAAAACAAGGTGGAGGCCAAGGTGGAGGTTGCTACCAAACATGTTGAGACAAAGGTGGCAACCGTCCCAGAGTGACCGGATAGTTGAACGAGCGTTCCGGATGCTGGTCTACAATCGGCGATGACCTGGGGGTTTGGGTGAGCATACTCTCGCTGACCAAAAGTTTGAGCGTCTACCGAGAGGTCGGGTTCTGGCTCTCCCGTGATCTTTGAAAACACACAAGGGGAAGAACCCTCAACCAGTAAGCCCTTTGTTACCTGACACCTTTGTCGATGGATTTGGTCCTTCATGTGTGTTGATTAGTATTGTGACATTCCATAGGGATGAGTGGAGTGGAAACTTCACCTCCTCATGTGGTGGACCCTCCTATAGAGGAGGTGAGTGAAGGAGAACTACCTAAGCCGCGAAATTCTCTACAGGCGTCCAACAGATTTCACCTGCATGCTAGACGTTGAGGATCTATTCTATTATCAAGGGTTTCTCCCCTTCGTGCACAACCTTCAACGAGATGAGACGATCCTGAACTTGGTGGCAAAATTCTATAGTAACTTGTCTACCAGAGACTCCGAGGTCAAGATAATCTTTAAGGACGACCTTGTGATCCTCTCCCCCCACCTGCTGAGGGAGGTGCTCGAGTTGCAGACTTCCAGGGTGGACATCTTCATCTTATTGAAGAATGCCGAATGGATTGTGGCGGAAATAAATATCATGATCACGTTGGACCCCTAGATGAGCCAGAAAGCTACGAAGATGAAAGAGCTCTGACCTGTTGCACGCCTGGTGGCCTTTATCCTAAATAATAGTATCCACCAAAAGGGAGGACATTCAGACGAGCTAGGTCTCCCCACTTATCTAGCCACTTTTGCCATCATGACAAGGATGCAAGTCGATTGGGCGCGGGTCATGCTACACCAGATCAAGGGTTTGGCTCATCCAGGCAAACATCAATCGGGACACCTCCCATACAGTAATGCGTTAGTGGAGGTATCCAAATATTTATCCATCTCCCTCGGTAGCTGGTAGAAAATGATGCTATCGACTCAAGTCGTCACCAACGAGGACTTGACGTGATTTGAGAAAGTCGCGGCCAAGACTACTGTGGCTTTAGAATCGCAAGCTAGCGCCAACTCTCAGCTCGTTGTTCCGCTAGTCCCCTATGGGAGCTGGGATTTCATGCCCAAAGTTGGCCCATTGCAGAGTTTTGTGTTGGAGGCCGGCTCTCCCACCATCGAGCTTTGGACAAAAATGATGTCCCAAATGTTGGGCATGCAAGAACAGACCCTTCATCTCCTAGAGTGCATGGAGGCTAGAGAAGCTGCATATGATGCTCAATGAGAAGAGTGGCAAGAGAGGGTAAATGTACAAGAGCAAACCTTACATCTCCTAGAGCGCATGGAGGCTAGGGAGGCTATGCAGGAAGCTCAATGAGGAGGGCGACAAGAGAAAAGGTGATGATCAGTGGCCTTTATTGTTAATTTTCTTTTGAACACTTGTTGAGACAATGTATACATCTTTACATAGTAACATTAATGGGATGTGCCCCCTTCTTTTTTTTTTGAATGTCTAAATGCATACATACCTCTAGCTAAGCATATTCTATTAAAAGTCCCATGATTCAATGCTTCATCTCGCAAGTTTGTTACTTGACTACTGTCAAAATATCGTAAAAATGGCAAAGGAGTGTTAATCATCATACCTTTGATTGCTTAGGTCAGTAACCAGCCACGAAGGTCCGAAAGCCCTGAAAAATCCCTGGAAGTGCCGATATACCATAGTGAGGTGCCCCTGTGATGACTTCTCATGGGCTTGGACTTCTTCATTGGGACATCGGTCCCTCGAACTTTTCCTATAAAACTAGTTGAACTAGATAGGTTAATGGACTAAACTACCTTTAGCCGATTTGCAAAGTGAGGATCTGGCTGTATGAGCCGAAAATCAAAGCAGATGCCAGTTGTCCAAGTCAATAGCCTAGATGGTAGAATATGTAATAGCAAGCTTTATTGTGATGCCAAGCCCATACCATCCTGTAGCATAGCTAGATAGACAATGTTAGATAAAAAGGGAAAAAGACTATGGAAAGATTTCCAGATTCCCGTAAATATTAACTATGCACGAGTAATCGGAGTGAAATTGTTGTTCCTTTGTCTCTCCCCATTGTTGCACTCACGAAGGTCGGGGGTTGAGTCTTGACCAAGGGGGGCAAGATAACGAACCATGAAACGTGATGGTTGCACAAAATATTGGGATCAAGGGATGAATTAATGGGTGTTAAAGGTGTATCTGCTCGGCACTTCTCCAACGAGATGCCTGTCTCTATTCATCGGGTGCTATCTCGTCCTATGAGGAATGGGGGTGGCTCACCTCACAGAAAAGAGTTTGGACAAAAATAAAGGGGGCAATGCCCCTTGTCCAAACAAGCTCTACCCTAAGATAAACAGAAACAAAACCCGAGGATGAAACCTGCAACTATCGATCTACCGATAAATTAATTGATCCATTCTCACCATCACACAAGGGAAAAAAAAAAGTCAAATTCTGGAATTATCATGTCGAAAATCGAGATTGGAAAACTTAGGTAGGATGCCAAACCCTAGAAAATGGGATGACCTAGATAGAGATACATCACATCAAACCAAGCTTGCCACTAGCTAGATGGTCCTAGACTACCCTTACCCAAGTACACGGCATCCAATTTGTGGATGTAAAATGGAGGAAGAACTTTGTCTTCCTTCCTTTTCTTTTTTCTTTTTTTGTGGCCTTTGCCTTTTGCTCTTTTTTTCTTTTTTCTTTTTTTTGGTTTTCTTTTCTTCTTCTTTTTTTTATTTTCTTTTGCACCTTTTTTTTTTTTGCTCCTCCCTTTCCATTGCTTCCCCCCTTTTTTTTTGCTACGATTTCTCATAAGAAAGGAAACAAAAACCCTCCTCCTTTGCTACTAGCAAGCTATGGATATTGAAAATGTCATATCACAATCCAAAGGGGGTTCTCACCTAAAGAGAAAATTATCGAAAATGTTTCTCTTATTGTGGGTGGCTCTCGGGTTAGGTAAAGAAAAGAAAGGGAAGGATACTCACCTAGGGAGAAAGAATATCTCCCATTGCAGGTGGAAAATGCTCAAGATCAATAAGACTTACGGGGATCTTAACAAACCTAGATTCTCGACTTTGGCTTGATCTTGTCATCATTCGGGGAAAATGATAGGATGATGAGGGCTGTCTAATGGTAGCCCTGTTGTGGTGGTATCACTCAAAGGAGGTCTTCTCACAGGAATATGGATAGCACCCTTTGAAACTTTGACTAGCTTACTCATTGAAGAAGATATCCAAGGCAGGTGGCCAAACCAAACCATCTTCCGTAGATCAAGGCCAGAAGACGAGGTGTGGGCGGTGGATGTTGCGGTTGAAAGAGGGGGGTACCGCTGAAGTTGACATTCAGGCAAAATGATAATGTCGCCTTGTCTAAAACACCCCAAGACTTGCAAGTAGTGCTAGAGGAGAACGATACGAGGAACAGCAAGCATATATCTAACATGCGATAAGGATGTGCAATATTATGTGATGTATGCATGGAGATACATAAATGCAAAAAAGGGATTTTGATTTTTAGGGGCGAAACTTGAGGTCCGAGATGGATACTTCAACCAGCTTGCGGGAAGTAGAAGGGCAGATACTGAAATGGATACATCTGGCACTCGAAGGGAATTGGACTTACACTCAATTAAGAAGAGAAATCATACTTGTCATTAATTAGACATAAAATTTCTTGAGGTAAGAGATATTTACTAGACCAAATTCCTCCTGTAAGCTTTCATCGAAGAGGTACATTGCTCTGCCAATAAGAACCCGTCGCACAACATAAGGTCCCTGCCAATTAGGATGGAATTTACCTATGGAGCCCGTAGCATGGATGGCCTTAAGAATGAGATCTCCTGGTTGGAATGATCGAGGTTAGACCTTCTTTTGGTGTGCCCTGGCCATTTTATGTTGGCAACATTGGGCGTGATACAAGGCGCATAGCCTACACTCGTCTAATAGGTTGAGCTGTAAAAATCTAGATTCTGCCCAGTCTTCATCGAAATTCACCGCTTCTTTAAGGATCCCGAGAGACGGCAACTCCATCTCGATGGGGAGGACTGCCTCCATGCCATAAACCAGTGAAAAAGGAGTCACCCCCGTGGCGGTCCAGAGTGATGTCCGATAGGCCAGAGTGTGTACAACAGGTGGTCATGCCAGTCTCTATGCATTTGAACCATTTTCTTTAGGATCTTGACAAGAGTCATGTTGGCTGCTTCCACCGCACCATTCATCTGAGGCCGGTAGGGGGACGATCGCAGATGCTTGATGTTACACTGCTGGAGATAGTCCATCATCTTCCTAGCCACAAAGTTGGCTTCGTTGTCTGTCACAACTTCGTAGGGGACCTCATACCTTGTTACAATGTGGTTTTTAATAAATTTAAGGGTGGCTTACACCATTACCGTCTTGAAGGATGCCGCCTCCACCCACTTAGTAAAATAATCAATGGCCACCAGTATATAACGATGACCATTGGATGCTGTTGGCTTAATTTCCCCCACCACATCAAGAGCCCACATAGAGAAGGGCTAGGGAGCTGCCATATTGTAAAGTTCCCTTGGGGGACTATGAATTAAGTTCCCATGGACTTGGCATCTGTGACATTTCCTGACATATGTAATGCTACCTGCCTCCATGGTGCTCCAAAAGTATCCTTGAAGTATAATTTTCTTTGCAAGGAGTACACCATTCATATGAGGTCCGCACAGGCCAACGTGTAACTCCTTCAGAAGAGTGCATGCTTCGGCTTAGTCCACACACCTTAGTAAGGTCTGATTATAAGACCATTTATAGAGGACCCCTCCACCCATGACGTATCTGGTCACCAGTCGGGTGAGAGTACGTCGATCTCACGTGATGGCTTCTGGCGGGAATTCTCTGGTTTCCAAGAACATTTGATATCACGAAACCAAGGTTCCACTGCATGTGGCGAAACTCGACCATCTTCAAAGGGTTCTACCTTGGAGACCTCCTATATATTGCTGGGGTTCCGGTCCCTCCCTTGGGTTTCGGTTGTGAGTGGCAACTGAGGGTTGTCGTGGGTGGGTCTTGCAAGGGTGCTTACTTCTAGCAAGAGATCGTCTGATTCTGACATGTTTACCCACGACACCAGCATGGCTAAAGTGTCCATGTAGGCATTATACTTGCGGTCGACGTGCTGGAAGTGGATGGACTGAAATTGAGCTATCAGATTTAACATCAATTCCTGGTATGGCTGCAGCTTAGGATCTCTGGTTTTCCATTGGTTAAGGGTCTGAGAAATCACCTATTGACCCCTCATACTCGAGGATATGCAATTGATGTCGTGGTTAGTTTGGGCCAAACATTCGGCCTCTCATGATTTTGGGTTTGAGTTAAGTGTTGTACTCGCAAGTGCCAACTAGGACACCTTAGAAGTTCAAGCCGGCCATCAAACTACCTAGGCAGAAGTCACATTTCGTCTTCTACCTCTTGCCTCTCGCTCAACGAACCCACTCTGTTGAGTCACCCTCGTCCAACCGAACCCTTTACTCGTCCAACAGTCATTGGTTAGCTGGAAGTTCCATTTTTATCGTGTAGTTTACGGAACTTCTATTTTTTACTTTTGGCCAAGCCGTAGAGTAGAGCCTGTAATGTTATGGCTAACCATAGAATAAAGCTCATAATGTTACGGCCAGCCATAAGGTAGCATGCGAGCTCTGATAGCGGAGAGGTAGTGCATTGCCCAACTACACACCAGCAGCCAATACCCCGTCGCGTTCTCGCTTTGGACGCCAACTGTTCTTCCCAAGGTGGAAGAGGCAGCAGGGCACCACCCGACTCACGTAGCCGGCAGCCGTGTCATATGTCCATTTCCTAGCTGCCTCTGATGCACCTTCCAGAGGTATTGTAGTTGAGACACCAATCCTAGAACAGACCGGTCATTCGGTGGTAGGTGGGCAGCTTTTCAACCTATAAGGTGGATGTCCGGCCTCGCTAGCCACTCTTGATGCGCCCCCCCAGAGGCATGAAACTAGTCTCCAGGTGACTAACTGCACAAGTACAAAACTTTGGATTTTCGCAGCAAGAACGACGGCATTCCAGTCCAAACGGTGGAATTCCGCCCCATTTCACCGATCGTTTTCAAAATGCATTAGAGATCACTACAACGAGTCAGCAAACACTTGGCCTTCTATGACAGAGGAGGCGAAATTCTAGCCCAGAGTGCCAGTGCCTCCAGATGATTCTAGATGCTCAACGAGCCCAACCGTCGCCTAGTTAACGTAACGTGCATGACACTTGGCATTCCAATGCTCAACGATCCGACTTCATGAAACGTCGTGACCTTAGCTTATAAATAGCCCTTCCCATACTAGTAGGGAGAGGTTTGACTTCTTGATCCTGCTACTGCTCGAGTGTCCAGGCGTCCCAGCACTCGATGTTGACCACCTGCTCTGTCCGGCTTCTGACCTTCATCCGCGACTGACCATCCGTGCACAAGAGCTCACCGACGACAACTCCAGCCCAACCTTCCTATAGGTAAGTCATCCTCTCCCCCCTTCCCACCTATAGGAAGGGGTTAGACAGATCTTTTATTGATAGCTATCCCCTTGGTCGTCCATGGCTTCGACCAGGGGAAGTCTATTCCTCTCTCGGGATCACCCTTAGTCCCCCTCTTCTTTCTGTTTTGCACGCACATCTCAATAATTTGCATGTTGTTTTGTGGTTGCTTGTGAGTTTTCCTTTTCCCCTGGCCATCAATGGCTTTGACCATAGGTGGGTGGAAGTTTGTCAGGGATGGTAGACTTCCCTTACAATTTTTTGGATTTCCACCTACATTTACCAGATTTTTGCCTCATTTTACGACCATCTTGATGAATGCCCTCAGACCTAACTCCTTGAGTCCTCGTGTGGCTCATAGATGGATTTTTTAGATTTCTACCTTGTTTTACCACCATCTCGGTGAATGCCTCGAGACCTGACTCTTTGAGTCCTCGTGTGGCTCCTAGATGGATTTTTGGGATTTCCACCCGTATTTATGGATTTCCACCTCATTTTACCGCCATCTTAGAGAATGCCCCAAGACTTGACTCCTTGAGTCCTCGTGCGGCTCCCAGATGGATTTTTCAAAATTCCGCCTGCATTTACGGATTTTCACCTCGTTTTACCACCATCTTAGCGAATGCCCTGAGACTTGACTCCTTGAGTCCTCATACGATTCATAGATGGATTTTTTGGATTTTCGTCTGCATTTGCCGGATGTCCGCCTCATTTTATCACCATCTCGGTGAATGCCCCAAGACCTGACTCCTTGAGTCCTCATGCGGCTCCCACATGTATTTTTCAGATTTCCACCCACATTTATTAGATTTTCACCTCGTTTTACCGCCATCTCGATGAATGCCCCGAGACTTGACTCCTTAAGTCCTCATGTGGCTCCCAAATGGATTTATCAGAGTTCTGCTCATATTTACCAGATTTTTTCCCCTTTCCTTCTCGTTTTGGGACTAGTTGGATTAGGGCACGTCGAAAAACTCCTAATCAGACGACTAGATCTTCCCTTTCAGTTCACCCTGCATTTTAGTTAGTTTGTGCATCAATCACAGTAAGGAAGCTAGCTTATGCTGGGCTAGCTAGGGGTGCCTAACACCTTCTCCACTAGTACCCTAGATCCTTACTCATTATCTCTGAGTAGCAAACCTCTTGTTTTGATTTTCTTAGAGATTTTACATCTCGTTCCTGAGTTGAAGAGTGCATTATCTTCCTCTTCTTGTTTTCCTTGTTTTCCAGTAAAATAAGGTGGCAACTCCGATATTTTATTTATAACTTTCAACTTATTTCTCGAGTCTCATGTGCTTGTTATTTTCTTAAATAGCTCCAACCAATATTTGGGTGGAAAGAAAGGTAACAGAACTGGCGACTCCATTGGGGAAGAGTTGTTATTCCTTCAGGTTCTAACTCCTCTTGACATTGTATTAATGCACGTTAGGATAACTTAGATTTACAACATTCTTCATGTTTAGTTGTCCTATTATTGGTGAACTATTTTTACTCGTTTCTTTTGTCCTACAGCAACTCACTTTACAGCAACAACACCTTGCAACGGCCATAAGTCAGACTAAGTCTCAAGTGGAGAAGCAAAACAACATGACTGCTTCAATGGGTGCATCAACACTTGGAGTCTCAGCCATCCATGGTAGACCACCTGTGGCCCCTAAGGTCACCATCCTTGCAAACTCACCAAGGTCTTCATCGTCTGACTTCATTCCTGCAACAACATGCATCCCACTTACCCACGTCTCTCGACCTAAGGTCACCATCCTTGCAAACTCACCAAGGTCTTCATCGTCTGACTTCATTCCTGCAACAACATGCATCCCACTTACCCACGTCTCTCGACCATCACCCAACACTATCCGGGCACCTGGTAACTATAATCAGATGAACTCCCATCAATACCAAGAAATGGCTCAACACTTCATGGAGTTAGCCATTCGGGCTCAAGTAGAAGAGGTGGTTGTTGCTGGAACTCAGTTTGCACTACCAATTTCAGTTTATCAATAGCCTCAACCATTCCTAATGCCTCCTTGTCAAACATATTAGAGGCTGCACCATCGTCTAATGGTGTCTGTCCAGCCAAGCTAGCCAATATAGGTGGAAGCCGAACTTCCATCCGGAATTCCACCTCAAAGACGTCGGAAGTTGATGACAACAACTTCTCCACAACTTCCCTGTCGCTCACAACTTCCCCATCACCATCAGCCACAAGCGCTAAGTAGACCCCGACAGCCAGTTCCGAAGCAGCTGCTTACCATGTCGGAACAATCAGACTGGAACTGGACTCCCAAGGCATGGCTACTGGGTAGAGCCAAGTCTCCTCAGCAGCAGCAGCGCCTTGGACATCGAGGAAGGGCCCAACCATCCCCTCCTCACCAGCAGCCTTGACAATAGAGGCTCAAACGGGTGTAGCAACAGTAGTAGCTTAAGCCAAAGCTGTCGGCTACACCAAGAGAGTACACTCAATTGACAGAGTCACTAAATAGTATTTTCCACAAGGTGAAGGCCCTCCTGGCCTTGGCAAAGGTCAAACCCCCTCCATCACAGACGCCAAGGTGGTTCCAGTCCCACCTTTATTGTGATTTCCACGGACTTGCTAACCATGCAACTAACCAATGTAGATCCTTGAGGGAGGCCATTCAACAACTCATAGATAGTGGTGTAGTCAAGTTGCAACCTCCAACATCACCACCTCCTACAACGCGTCCAACAACGACCTCAATGATAGAAATTCATCCTGTCACCACTAGGCAAGGTGAGGTGTCAGTAGTCTCAATAGAAGACCACCTTAGTCCGAAAGCTTCAGCGGCCGCGCTAGGTCCAATAGCTATAGCCTCACCTGTAAGTTTAGCACAAGCACCAATTTCCACCACACTAGAGCCCATGTCCCCGATCCAGCTATCTGGAAAAGCACCAATAGATGACCTGTTGGATCTACTCCTTGGAGGGGAGCTAACAAATCATTCAACTCCTGCTATGCAGCACCTCCAATCATCTTTCGCCCTTCCTAACTCAACATGAGGCGAAAGCCCTGAGCAATCTTCCACCCTTCCACCCTTCCTATCTCAACAGGAGGCGGAACCCAACATATGGAGCCCATTTAGAGATAGGGGTCAAGGTATGATCCCACACATTTTTCTCCTTGAATTTCGTTGGTTCCCACTCGACGATGGCTTGGTGGGAATTTAAAGACTTGCAAGTCATCATTTAACTGTGGCAAGTTTATATTGAGGAGGTTAGTAATAAGCGGTCAATTATTGTGCAAGCCCCCTTTATCTCCCAACTTCCTACACAAAGGGAGGAGAATTCTCCTTCCCTTTGGTTGCTAATGACTTTACCAAGTGTGAAGGAAAAACAAGGACAACTTTGGGCTTGGCATCCCGCTGAAGTCGCCAACCTTACCAAAATTTTGATTTAGAATAGCCAACTACCACCCTAATGTAGCTAGATCCCACCACGGCATCGAGCTTGGAAACCCATTGAAGTCGCCAACTACATCAAAATTCCGGCCCAAAAGTCATTTTCTGCCATGGATGCCAAAGCTGCACAGCAAGGGTTTGACATCCCAACGAAGGCGTCAAAAAGCACCATGTCTACCTAAGTTTCTCGATTTGTCCAACAACACCGACCACCTTTCGAACATCTGAACTAGCTACTGAGCACTATAGCTGGAGTTTTGTAGGTTAGACCATTGGGCTTGGCATCCCCCAAGTCTGCCACCAAGGACAGCATTCCCTCTGGATTTTTGGTTTAGGAAACTGGATTTCTGGCTATTTAGCTGGATTTCACTTCCGAATTCTAGAATCACGTTGTCCCAGAGCGTCAAACGACACCCCTGAACAGGCCAACAAATGAGTTCCAATCTACATTCTAGGGCCTTCCCAATAGGCCCATAGAGGTAACTAGGGGCATTCTGCCTTGACAGGATGCCCCCATCTAATCTTTACATATTGGTTGATCATTTATTTTCTCCAACTACACACATTGCATACATGCATATTGTAGTTGGATCGAACATCCCTTGTAGCCATCGATCAGCATAGGTCTGCAAGGAAAGAGGGGTTGACAAGGTGGCAACCTTCCCCCACCAACCAGCTTTTTTCAACCAAACTCCATCGTCGGAATTTCGGGTCACGCAGACTAGCTTCCGCCCTATTTAGCTAAACCCAGGTTCTCTCTAAGTAGGGTCCAACAAATTTTCTTAACATTCAGATGTTGCTCTTCACTTGCAGATGCCAGTTCAAGCCTCAAAAGATGCTATTTGAGTCTTTGGGATGACTAACCGTCCCTTTTTGAGAGCGCCACCACAACCTTCATATAGGTACCCTATCTCCACAAGGTCAGGCATTGGAAAGGAGTATGATTGATCTATCGAGCATGTCATGATTCCCATGGGCAAGACTAGCCTCGAGCGTACCTATTCCAAGACTTCACCCACAATGGGTCTCTCAGCTTCCCTAGGTGAGTGTCTTCTAGCAACCATCCTTCCCATTTTCCCTTCATATAATCCCAACCTGAGTGCTACCAGCAATAGCGGGAGGTCATCTACCATACTCCCCTTAGGTGAGGAACCCCTTGGACCTAGGTACATGCCTGTAATGGTTTCACTATTGGTCAACAGTAGGTCGATAGCAATGGGAATTTTCAGGGGGTTTTCACTTTTGTTGATCTTTGTCAAAAGAAAATAGAGTACAAAAAAAAAGAAAAAAAAGAGGATAACAACAAAAGCAAAAAGAACAGGAAGAGAAAAAAATAAAAAAAACATATACAAAAAAAAGAAAAAAGAAGAATGGGCTTGGCAACCATACAAGTCTGCCAACTTATTCGGATTCCACCTCAATTAGATGAATTTCACCACTACTCCACAAGGGTTCAAGGCCCTTCATCCCATCGTTTCAAAACAAGAAGCTTATGAATGGGCAAGGGTAGATTTAGGTGTTCTCCGCCTACTGCTAATCATATAAGTGTCCATAGCAGGTTATACCCGTCTAAGCCACCGCATGTGTGAGTAAGCCATCTTATATGGCAAACATCCACCTACACGTTATAGTGTCAGTGATGATAGGCTAGCCAACGGCCCATTGGGAAAGTGACAGCTGCAGGTCAGATCTCAAGCTTCAGACCTGCCTCCTTGCGAGAGTGATCTACCATGGACTAGGGATATGCTTCCCTTGCACTTGCCGTCCATGGTCCTCTTTTTAGTGAGTTGAGCCAGCTTCATTCCCCAACTAACTAGATAGCATCAAATGAGCAAGAGCAAGCGCCTCGCAAGAGCCCATCTGGTAAGGCCTATACTTCATTCTTTCTCTCCTCAGGCCTTCCTCCAACTTCATCTCTCAGTCCAACTTTTACATCTTCTAACTCATTCCTAGCCTGGATGGGGGGAAAGGTGGGCTAATTTGGAGTCCCCTTTGCCTAACAGCCTTTGCTACCACAAGTTGAAAGGGGAGATGATGATCCTTGTAGGCATTTACACGTAAACCTACATATCACCTCATGCATTCTATACACATCATGTTTCATTGTTCAAAGGAAGGGAAACCCCTCCGTTTATTAATATTTTGTTAAGAATGCAAGTGAATTTTCGGGCTTGGCAACCCTACAAGTCAGCCAAATCCTTATTTTCTTTACAGGAAGATTCCTTCGAGCTTAGCATCCCACCAAAGATTGCTACCTTTTTGAGCTACCGACTCAAATTGCCAGCATCCATCCCAATTTTCGGCTCAGCCAGTCGAATTTCCACCTTGCAGGCTGACCCAAGGCAGTCAACCTTCCTTCAATAACCTATTTAGTTTAGTTATTCTACAGGTTAACTCAAAGCAGAGCTTGACATCCCAACGAAGGTGTCAAAAAGGGCTTGACATCCCAATGAAGATGTCAAAAAGGGTTCGACATCCCCACAAAGATGTCACTGCAAAGTATGCAACCTGAGTGACCAGACATTTCATCGATTTACATCATCTTCTAGCACTCCAAGCTGGCTGCCGACCTAGGCAACCGGAGTTGTTCTATAGGTTAGCTCCAAAAAGGTTTGACATCCTAGCAAAGGTGTCACAAAAGGGCTTCACATCCCAACGAAGGCATCAAAAAGGATTCGACATCCCCACGAAGATGTCACCATAGGGCTTGACATCCCAACGAAGGCATCACAAAAGGGTTCGACATCTCCACAAAGATGTCACCATAGGGCTTGACATCCCAACGAAGGCATCACAAAAGGGTTCGACATCCCCACAAAGATGTCACCGCAAAGCATGCCACCTGAGTGACCGGACCTTCCATCAATTTCTGTTGTCTTCCAGCACTCCAAGCTGGCTACCAACCCAAGTAGCCAGAGGTAAGGCTCGCACATTTTTGTAGGACTTGACATCCAACAAGTCCACCCTTTTTGGGTTGCCATCTCAAACGACCGACATCCACCCATATCTCCGGCTATGATAGCCAAAGTTCCACCATATAAGCCGGCTCAGGGCAATCGACTTCCCTTCATTAACCTGTTTAGTTCAGTTATTCTACAGGTTAATTATACAGGACTTGGCATCCTATGCACACTTGTGCCAGTAGCTACATCTTTAGCAGCAACCGACTCGGCAACCTATCCGAGTCAACTAATTCCACTGAAGCAGCAGAGCTTGGCAACCTCGTCAAGCCTCTCACCTAGCAGCCAAAAACTTCCGACCGGGATGTCAAACAGTGAGGCTAGGCCAACCAGCCCATCTAGCCTTTGCAACATCTTCAACAACCAATGTCTTGGGGTAGAGCTAAGGGCATTCTGCCCCTCCCCTTCTTCACTTACCTAGCAAATTAAAGTAGCAGGGGAAGAACAACGATTTCGCATCCTAGGCAAGCAAACGCGACCAACCCATCACATTCTTGTCCAGAACCATCTTTGGCTTTCGCCTCGTAACAGCCCAACAACCGGCCTATTCACCCAGCTTTTCGCCAATCACTTAAGGGGGCCAACTCTATTCAAACACCTTGTCCAGTGCTGAATGTCAGCATCCCCATGTAGAACTAGGGGCATTCTACCCTTCACCCATAGAAGATAGGTACGCCTCCCTTTCCTGGCTAATACCATTTCCATGATTTGCATGTCACACCTTGCACACATAATAGGCAGGTCCATCCTTTAGTTTCTCTGACAGCGTTTGGTGCTAAGAAGGAAAGGGGTCGACAAGGCTAGTGATGCCTTCATTCCCAATAATCGGTATAGAGTCTAAGTCTCGATCCACCAGAAACCACAGTGGTCTCCTCCTTCAAATCCCTTAGGCTTGGCATCCCCAAAGTCCACCAATCTTCACTTTATCCTTTATTTGATTCTCCAAGAGGTAGAGTGAAAATTCCTCTATGCATTTCTCATCGAATTTTATTTTCAGAAAGATCTGAGAATCTGTCTAAAACTTTCTCTTTTGGTACCCGCAAGCATGTCGAGTCTTTCTCAAACCCTAGTTGTTGGTCTCCCTCCCTTGATCCTCCGACCTTGCCTAGGGAGGGGCATTCTGTTGACCCCTCATACTCAACGATATGCAGTTGACATTGTGGTTAGTCTGAGACAAACATTCGGCCCCTCACGATTTTGGGTTTGAGTTAAGTGTTGTACTCCCAGGTGCCAACCAGGACACCCTGGAAGTTCGAGTCAGTAGCCGACTCTACCAGCCGGTCGCTGGACCGCCTGGGAGGAAGCCACGTTCCGTCTTCCACCTCTTGCCTATCGCTCAATAGACCCACTCTGTTGAGTCACCCTCATCCAACCAAACCCTTTACTTGTCTGACGATCATTGGTCAGCCAGAGAATCCAGCCACAAGTTCCATTTTTATCAACGTGTAGTTTACAAAACTTCCATTTTTTACTTTTGGCCAAGCCATAGAGTAGTGCCTGTAATGATACAGCTAACCATAGAATAAAGCTCGTAATATTATGGCCAGCCGTAAGGTAGCACGTGAGCTCTGATGGTGGAGAGGCAGTGCATTGCCCGGCTACATGCCAATAGCCAATACCCCAGCCGCATTCTCATCGTGGACGCCAACCGTTCTTCCCAAGGTGGAAGAGGCAGCGGGGCGCCACCTAGCCGCATCATAAGTCCATTTCCTAGTTGCCCCTGATGCACCTTCTAGAGGCATAAGCCCAATTCCCTAGCCACCTCTGATGCACATTCCAAAGGTATTGTAGCTGAGACACCAGTTCGAGAACGGACTGGTCATCCGGTGGCAAGTGAGTGGCTTTCCAGCCTATAAGGTGAATGTTTGGCCCCACCAGCCGCTCTTGATGCACCCCCTAAAGGCATGAAACCAATCTCCAAGTGACTAATTGCACAAGTACAAAACTTCAAATTTTCGTGGTAGGAAAGAAGACATTCCAGTCCAAACGGTGAAATTCCGCCACTTTGAGCCGGTCATTTTAAGAATGCATGGAGACACTACATGAGATCAGTCCCTTAGCCACAGACGTAGCTATCTAGATTTCCGCAACAAGAACGACAACATTCCGGTCCAAATGACTGAATTCCACCCTATTGCACTGGTCATTTTTAGAACGCATTAGAGATCACTACAACGAGACAACAAACACTTGGCCTTCCATGGTAGAGGAGGCGGAATTCCGACCGGAGAGGCAAAATTCTTGCCTAGAGTGTTGGTGCCTCCAGACGATTCTACATGCTCAGCGAGCCCAATCGTCGCTCAGTCAATGTAACATGCACGACACTTGGCCTTCCAATGCTCGACGGTCCGACTTCACGAAACATCGCGACCTTAGCCTATAAATAGCCCTCCCTGTACCACTAGGGAGAGGTTCGACTTCTTGATCCTGCTATTGCTCGAGTGTCTAGGCATCCCAGCACTCGACGTTGACCACCTGCTCCGTCTAACTTCCGACCTTCGTCCACAGTTGACCGTCGTGCACAAGAGCTCAACGGCGACGACTCCAGCCCAACCTTCCTACAAGTTCGTTGTCCTCTCCCCCCTTCCCACCGGTAGGAAGGGGGAGACGAATCTTTTATTGATAGTTATCCCCTTGGTTGTCCATGGCTTCGACCAAGGGAAGCCTATTCCTCTCTTGGGATCACCCTTGGTCCCCCTCTTCTTTCTATTTTGCATGCTCATCTTAATAATTCGCATGTTGTTTTGTAGTTGCTTGCGAGTTTTCCTTTTTCCCTGGCCATCGATGGCTTTGACCAGAGGTGGGTGGAAGTTCGTCAGGGTTGGCAGACTTCCCTTACGATTTTGCCACAGCTAGGTTCGTGGGTAAACTAGTTTACCCTCGAACTAACACGTGGGTAAACAGGAAATATTATACACAGTGTTGCAGAGTATTTGCATAGAGAATTAACTCGTGAAACCACAGCAAAAGCAGGCAAAGATAATTGATGAATAAGTTCAGTGCTGCAGCCTCCTTCGAATAGGTGGATCTTGTAATAATAAAGATCATCCCAAGCATAATAGATAAGAGTGTCTCCATTAATGAAACAGAAACCCTTGATTTTTCCTACAAAAGGAATGTCAGGAGTTCCCAGATTTTCTAATTGCAATTCAATGTAAACTCAACTTCATTCCCAATTTTCAATGTCCTGTACTTTCCAAATTTCAAATTTCATATCATCATCGCACCATCTAATTAAACTTAGCAATTGAGGCCCTCCATTGATTCCTCCCAGTATAGCCAACTCAACTAAATCATAGAATGAACTTGACAGTGCTCCATAGGGTATGGAATAGGTAAGAGTCTCACTGATTCATCTTCAATATGTAGGAGTACAGTTTGTTACCAAGTAAATAACTCCTTTGATAATCACATGGTTTCTGTTGTTTGTTGGTCTTCCTCCAAAATAAACTCTTTTGATAGGTTGCCATTGGTGTTTATCAAAATGATAAACCAACAAGTATTGCCAATCAATCCACATTCGAGGTTCATCTCAACAAAATAATTTGTGCATTATCCTTTTATCAGTACCCTTAAATGCCAAGACTGCACCTGAGTCGTGCATCACAAGTTTATCTCTGTTAGGGTTTGGAAGTATTAATTCTACATTCGTAGCAGGGTTCTTAATTCCAATATCAGATCTGCTAGAAAATAGCTCTCCATAATATCTGTAAATAATTAGTCCACCAGTACAACCTAAAATATTTTCAATTCCTTCCAATGATGCAGGTTGAATGCCTAACTTAGAATCAATTCCATGGTACAAATATTTTCTTGAACGCGCATCATACCAAATCACTCCACCAATTGCATTCCTCATTTTGTATGCTTGGTAGGAACAAAAGTAATAATCTAAAATTAATGCTCTGACACTTTTGCTAACACAACTTAGTTTGCAAATTTCTCTTGCTAGCAAATAGCTTAATATCTCGCACAAGATGTCTACAGGGATCTCCATCGCTCACTAAAATTCATTAAATTCAAACACTTTATTAAATTAGCACTTAAGCTTAACTTGACACATCTAATAATCATGAAGTAAATGCATAATGTGAGAGTATTAATATGATTGGAAATGACTACATAATAAAATTTTTGAAGATCCTGTCTACTATAGTTTACCCTCAAACTAAGTTCGAGGGTAAAGGTGTTTACCCTCGGACTACTACGTGAGTAAACCCGAAAACTGTTAAATACTTACGGATATTACCATCCGACCATCTGATTATCCGATTATCCTTATAAAAATCATTAAGGTACTATCATGCATTAACCCTTTTTCTCATGACCTATGTTCATAGTACTCTCCTCCACCCACGATACATCATGGCTTCCACCTCCACCGCGGCTCCCTCTGCTCCAGTTTCAAACTACGAGTGGATTAAGATGCTGAACTTTAAGAAGTTTAGAATGAATGCAGAAATGTGGTATAATGAGGGGCGGCGCAAGCTTAAAGCCGCAATCAAAGAACAGGAGTTGAAAATGGTTAGGGAAGATACTATTGACTATTTGAAACAGAGTAGGGAGGCTGGTATCATAGTGCCAACCTTCCTCAAGGAGAAGATAGCCTCTCATGTTGAGAGAGAGGTAGGGCAGGAGCAGTTAGCTCGCCCTAATAATTGTTTGGTTCATGATTTGATGAAGAGAAAATGTGTTTTTTGGTTTCATAGAGAGATATTTTGCTTAGCCACCAATGGGTCTATTAAGATCAAGACTATTACATATTTTTGTACTCCATGACAAACAATAAAACCTCAGAGGTCATTATTCACAAATGATTGGATGAGGTTGATTAAATTTGACCAATTTGAATTGTCCTCATCTGGGTGGCATAAGGGTAGTTTGCAAAGAGACCACACCAAGGAGAAAATTTTAAATGATTTGAAATATCAGTTGAAACACTTCCAAACTAAGGTTGAGAGAGAATTTGTGACTCTCCCTACTACAGTGGCACAGACTATTGATGATTACACTTAGCAAGCTTGGCAGGATGAGTGTGCAATTAGGCCCAAGAAAGTCTTGGATTAACACATTGTCTGCACCAAGGCTAAGTTATGGTTTACAAAGGTTGTGTATTCCATCATCCAAGACTTAAACAGAGATGTAGTGGTTACTGATGATGTGTATGCCTACCTTCCTGAGGACAGAGATGAGAGGGAACAATATAATTTCTATATGCAGACCTACCTCTCTCTCAGAGAAAACCAAGAAGTGGTTGAGATTGCCTCTCAATGTGCCTTATATGAGTGGAGGCAGCACACTGTAGAGTAGGCTGCCCATGCTGCGGAGATGGCAAAAGTTGAGGCCCTCCAAAAGGCAGCTAAAGTCAAGGTGAAAGAAGAGCCCTGTGAGGCTGATTTCAAAGCATACAGTGAGATGATGGCAGGTCCATCTAAGCCACAAGAGGTTGAAAGAGTAGTTGAAACATCTCAACTTCCTGTGAGCAATGAGGAGTGGACAGAGACAAACTCTAGAGAGAAAAAAGAAGAAGAACAACAACAACCACCACCACCACAGCAACAACTACAACAAGAAGAGGAAGAGGAAGACATTCTAGTTGTTGGATAGGAGGGAGGGATAACAAAGAGTAGTGATGATGAACTCACCCTGAGGGAGTTAATTCATCAATACAGAATGGCTAACCCTCCTCCCAGAGAATCATCAGTTCACAAGGAGGTTCCTCAAGTTGAAGAAGTGAGGCATCAATTGGAGATGTAGGTATACTTAAGGTTTTAAGTTTAATATTTGTAATTTTTGTTTCTTTTTCTTTTTCCCTTTTTTGTAATTTAAAATGTGATTTTGTTAAATTTCAAGAGGAAGGATCTACTGTTGGAGCAGTAATTCCATTTTTGGAACCCCAAGACAGTGAAGGGGTCAATCAAATCATCCTCGAAGCCATTCAGTTTGCTTCAAAAGAGGGTCAGGTAATCATTTAAGCTACATTACCTTCAAGTTTGTTTTAGGTTTCCATTTTTTTGTATGCATGTGTTTATATGTTTTCCCTTCATTTTTTTTAATATTTTTTTATATAGTGTGAGCCAACTTCCCCTGAAAGGGAAGAGGAAGAAGAAAAGAAAGAAGGACGAGAGGAAGAGGAGAGAGCTACTGTTAGTCCTCTAGCCTCAAGTCCTATGCAAGCAGATTTGGATTTAGGGCAGACAGAAATTTCTGCCCAACCACAACCAAGTTTTAGTGGAGAAGAAAATAGAGCCTTAGTGATCTATTCTCCACCAACTGAGCTACACATAGCTACTACAGAAGCCCTCCACCTGCCAACATAACAACTGAAGGATTCATTGTCTCGCTGCCAGAGACTCCTAAGATCCTCCACCTCGCAACCGACTTCCTTGCCAATCGGCCAACTAGAACCAGTATGTCCAAAGACTAGGTCCCATGTTTCATCTCGCAATGCGCAGACCCATGCATCTAAACTGATGTATGCGAAAATAAGATAAACAAAGCCAACTTGAAGAAAAGGATATTTGCAATGACCTTGAAAACATAAAACAGCATGCATGGTCCTAAGTAAGGAGCGAGACTTCGCTCAGGCTAGGCGTTTACCAGGTATAGCAAGGAAAACATCATTGCTCAAGGAAAACGTTAAAAGGTAGATCCCCCCTATCTCAAGTAATGTACATGCGAGACAAGAAGGGGTGAGGGGATCTTGGGCGATCCCCAAGAGAAGGGAAAACTTCTTTGGTCGAAGCCATTGACGACCAGGTGAGACAGTGTTACTTAAAGTAAAAGAGTTGTCTCCCCCTTTCCCACCAGTGGGAAAGAGGAAGAGGAAGACTAACCTATAGGAAGGTTAGACCGGAGTCTAAGTCGGTGAGCCCTCGTGCACAAATGGTCGGCCACAGACGAATGTCGAAAGCCATATGGAAAAAGTGCTCAACGTCAGGTGCTGAGACGTTTGGACACTTGAGCAACCACAGCAAATCAAAGAGTCAAACCCCTCCCTAATGGTAAGGGGAGGGCTATTTATAGGTGAAGGTCACGACATTTTGCGAAGTCAGACCGCCAGGCATTAGAAGGCTAAGTGTCGCACGCGTTACATCAGTTGGGCGACAATTTGACTCGTGACCTTTGAGATTATTGATAGACACTAGCACTCTGGGTCAGAATTCTACCTTTCTAGCAGGAATTTTGCCTTAGCTGTTGTGGAAGGTTAGTGCTTGCTGGTCCATTGTAATGATCTCCAATGCGTCCGAAACAACCAATGCAAAGGGGTGAAATTTCGCTCTATTTATCGAAATTTCATCATTTCTACCGCAGAAGATCAAAGATCTATAGTTTGGCAGTCAATCACTTGGAGACTGGTTTCACGGCTCCGGGGGCGCATCAAATGGCTGGCGCAGCTGGACATCCACCTTATGGGCCAGAAATCCGCCTGCTTATCGTCAAACATCTAGTCTTTTCTTGAACTTGGTCTCTCAATTGTACTACTTTTAGAAGGTGCATCAGAAGTGGTAAGGGCCACGCTCATACCACTAGAGAGTCACCAATGGTGGCCACTTTGGGTCTGGCGATCAGCTTACTCTCGAATGGCTAAATCTTAAAGTACCAAGTTTTATTCCACGGTTAGTCATAACACTACAGCCTTTACTTTACGATTAGCAATAATACTATGACATTTACTTTACAATTAGCAATAACACTACGACATTTACTTTATGATTGGCCTTAACACTATGACATTTATTCTACGGTTGGCCGTAACACTACAACTTTTACTTTACGATTGGTCGTAACACTACGGCCTTTACCTTATGGTTGGCCAAGAACAAAAAATGGAAGTGTCATAAAAGGACATTAGCAAAAATGATACTTCTGTAGAAATGGACCAACGTTGGCAAGGATTTTGTTTAGGAGATAGAATCGTCGATCGGGCAGCAACTATTCGGGGATTTGTTATATGTGAGACGATGCAATCGGCGTAGGCCGGTTGAGTGAGAGACTTGGGGCGAAAGACTAAATGAAGTTTCCACCTAGGAGGCGTAACTTCTTCCTGATATTGCTAGAAGACGGCCCAAACTTTCGAGATGGACAAGTTGGTACTCCATAATATAACACTACTTCCAAATCATGTGGGGCTGAATGCTTGGCCCAGACTCACCATGATATCTACTACCTACCCCCAAGTATAAGGGGTCAACACTTACACAATCTGCAAAAGGGGGAACCAAAAAATGTCACTGGTCAAGGCGAGGAAGAGGAGAGGCGAGGGTCGTGTGTGGAGATTTCTACGGAGAGGAGATGGTTGTAGTTGAGCTCCCTCCTCGTTTGCTGTGGGGAAAAGAAAATGCACCTTTGCTAGTTGAGGAGAGGAGACCATCGCGCGACAAGCTTGTCAAGGAGAGGAAACAGTTGTCGGAGGTTATCGAGCCTTCGATTTCACTCAATCGCTGGTTGTCATCGTGTGGAGGGAGCTTGTGAGCTTCCAGGGTGGGTGTCACAGTAGAGGGTAGTTGTGGTTTCTACCTGATTCATGGTGTTGCATTGCGGGTTTCATTTTCACATCTTTCAACTGTTGGGGAAATGACCACACCTCTCAGTGCTCAATGCAACTCAACTCATCATGCGTCCCAACAATACGCGTCTTCTCGGGTTGCTCACTAACAAAAAACACACTCTCTCTCGTGTTGTTCATCGTGAGTGGAAGAACACAAGTGGAAGAGAAGGAGGAAGAAGAAGGAGGCGACACGATGATTTGTGATTTGGTAAACTGCCTACTTCACGGAGTGTTAGTGCTCTCTCATGTTCTTTTGCACCGCCACTCACTATGATTACATTTAGGTTATATCCCTTTTTATAGGGTACATAAGAAACCATTATCTCAGCATTACAAATGACCCTCTAAGTCATCGGCAACCAGCGTCCGAAAGGACACTACCGGATAGCTAGAACCTTCTTCTACTTGTGCACCTGCTCTAGCCACACCTGGTCTCCAACTGATTTCTTACTGAGCGACTTGGCTGTCAGACTTCAAAGCCGACATCTAGATGACTAGCCAGTGAACCTCTCACCAATTTGCTAATCCTCACTAGTTGTTCCGCCTCTACCTAGCTGAGTTTATTTCCACAACGTAGGTCCATTGTCATAACGCTTATGACAATGTGGTCTCGTTGCCATTGCACCTGGTCCTTTGCACATTTGAATTCTCGGTACGCAACTACCGACCTGTGACCCAGATTCCGCTTGCTCTCTAGCGAAAGACCATCTCCACACTGCAGCCTCAACAATCTCCCACTTTGAGACTGCCTTCCAAATAATCTCCTGGATTCCTGTAGCACCTATTAAGGGTTCTATAACCAACATCTATCTCCATGCATCACATCTCTTGGAGATCGATGAGACTCATGCAGAGTCTTAACTTCTTCATCGTCATCACCTTGGTGAGCATATCTATAGCATTCTTTGCTCCTTTCACCTTCTGAAGATTCAGGCTATCTTCTTTAATCTACTATCGGATGAAATGAAATCTCATCCTCGTATGGTTGGACCTTGAGTGAAACTTGGGGTTCTCTGCCAAATAAATGGCACTCTGACTATTGCAGTATAGCACACTATGCTCCTGTTTGTGGCCCAATTCGGCTAGAATGTTCTCTAGCCAAATCCTCTCTTTTGCTGCTTCTACAACTACCACATACTCTACCTCAATAGTTGAGAGAGCTACAATACTTTGTAGCTTGGATTTCTAGCTCATGGTTGTGCCTCCCATGCTAAACACATAGCCTGAGGTGCTTCTGAACTTGTCCATGTCTCCTCCCAAGTCTACATCGCAGTATCCCATCAACTCGCTTGATCCTCTATGATAGCGCAGATCCACCCGTGAAGTGTTCTTTAAGTACCTAAGAATCCACTTCACTACAAGCCAATGTTCTGCACTTGGATTCGCCATGTACTTGCTAACAACTCCCACTGCATGGGCGATGTCTAACCTTGTACATATCATGGCATACATAAGGCTACTTACAGCAGACACATAGGGTACCTAGGAAATTTCGTCCCTATCCACCCCTATGCTTGGCGACTGGTTCTTCGACAACTTGAAGTGGACTCCTAAAGGAAGATCCGTCTTCCTCTCATCTATGATATTGAATCTCCTAAGTACTTTCTCCAAGTACTTCTCCTAATTCAACCTCAACATGTTGGCCTCCCTGTCTTGGATGATCCTCATCCCAAGTATCTGACTAGTTGGGCCCAAGTCCTTCATGTCAAACTTCTTTGAAAGTTGATCCTTCAACTTTTCTATTTGCTCTATGCTCGAATTAGCAATGAGCATGTCATTAACATAGATCAATAGGATGACATAGCACTCCTTCATGTGCTTCACATAACAACAGTAGTCTGCATTGCATCTCTTGAAACCTACGGTACAGATGAAGCTATTAAATTTCTTGTACTATTGTTGTGGCACTTACTTCAAGCCATACAACTTCTCTGTAACTTGCAAACTAGGTTTCTATCTCTACCAACTCCTGCAAATCCTTCTGGCTATTGCATATAAATCTCTTCTTCAAGTTTCCCATGAAGAAAAGCAGTCTTCACATCCATCTGCTTTAGAAACAGATCTTCTATAGCCATAATGCTCAAGACACTCCTTACTATGGTCATCTTGACTATCGGAGAGAACACTTCCGTGTAGTCTATGTCCTGCATTTGCTGGAATCCCTTGACTACAAGTCTGGCCTTATACTTCTTGCTACCATTGGGTTGTTCCTTCAATCTGAACACCCACTTGTTGCCAAGCACTTTCTTCCCCTTTGGTAGTGGAGCTAACTTCCACATCTTGTTCTTTTCTAGGGGCTTCATTTCTTCTTTCATTGCTTGTTCCCACTAATTTGCATCCTTAGCTTGTACAGCTTCCTTGTAAGTCCCTAGCTTGCCATCGTCTATTAATAGTAGGTAGTTGAACGATAGCACAAATCTTTCTAGAGGTCTTGAGATTCTAGTTGATCTCCTGAGTTGAGGAGTAATCACCTGCTCCTCTTCATCTGGTTGCTATTCCTCCTAAGCCTACTCATCTGCATCTGACTCTATCTGAGAATCCCCTGTAATCCTGAGATCAACACTACTGTCATCCTCTGGTTCTATCTCCTGACCTTCCGAAATACGGTTGAATCTTTCTAGACATCACCCCTACTCGTTCGGAACCTGTGAGGGGCTCCAACTTGCTTCAGCCTACAGCCAACTCTGGCCATCCAGTTACCACTCCTCTTCAGCCGATAGCCGAGTGATGCTACCTAGTTGCCACTCAATTGACCTCGCACCCTTGTGCTTGTAGAGTGTCCTTTCGTTGAACATGACATCCTTGGCCCAAATCACCTTCTTAGCTTCGTCATCCCAGAATCGATAGCCAAGATAGTTCTAGCTATACTCAATTAAGTAACATCTTTGTGATTTTGGGTCTAACTTGTCTCTCTTGTCACTGCTAACATGAACAAATAATAAAGACCCAAAAATTCTGAGATGGAAGTAACTCACCTCCTTCCCCATCCACAGTTCTTCCAGAACTTGGAAGCCCACCAGCATAAAAGGACACCAATTGATCAAGTAGGTGGTTGTGCTAATGGCCTCCGCCCAGAATGCTTCGGAAAATCGGCATGTAACCTCATGCACTAGGCTCTCTCGTTCAGTGTCCGGTTCATCCTCTTGGCAACCCCATTTTGCTATGGGGTTCTAGGAACCATCCTTAACCGTCTAACCCCCTTATCTTTGCAAAACCTAATGAACACATTGCTATCGTATTCACCACCATTGTCCAACTTGATGCACTTCAACTTTCTCCTTGTCTAATTTTCAACTTTTGTCTTCCACTTCTTGAAGACTTGAAAAACCTCTGGCTTGCTCTTGAGAAAGTAGACTCAAACCTTCCTTGTGCAATTATCAATGAATGTGGCATAATACTAGGATCCACCTATGGAGCTTACGAGTGCCAGCCCCCACATGTTCATGTGTACGAGGTCCAGCTTCTCTGGCTTGAGCTCGTGTGTTGATTTTGAGAAGCTTACTCTCTTATGCTTCCCCAAAATACAATGCTCACATGTCTCTAAATGGACGTCCTTCAACTTTGGAATCTTTCCACCCACTGCCAACAACTTTAGTCCATTCAAATTGTTGTGTCCCATTCTACAATGCCACAGCTCAAACTCATCAATAGAGCTTACAGAAGAGAGCATCCCATCCATGTCTTTCGCCGTTAGGTACAAGGTCCTAGTTCGATTTACGGATGCCACTACCCAGATTCCCTTAGTGACCCTCCATTTTCTAGATCCAAACCCAACATGGTGGCCATCTTCATCTAACTGGCTAATGGAGATTAAGTTCTTGGCCAAATCCGGAATGTACCTCACTTCCGGCAACCTCCATAGCCCCTACTTGGTTCTGATCCGAACCTCTCCTCGTCCCAACACATCCAAACTGGAGTTGTTCACGAGGTACACCTTCTTCACCAAAGTCTCATGATAGTTGTAAAGAAACTCCTTCCTGTAGGTGGTGTGGAAAGCAACCCAGAGTCTAACACCCAAGAATCAACTGAGCTATCAACGCAATAAACAAGGGCCCCATCTATGTCCCCTAACACTGAGTTTGCACCAGAATCTCTTGGTGCCTTCCCTTTGTTGTCCTTCCTCGACGCACTACACTAAGACTTGAAGTGCCCATACTACTCACAGTTCCAACACTTGATGTCGAAATGGACTTTGCTAGTGCCCTTAGACTTGGATCTATCTTTCCCATTCCTCCTACCTCTGGACTGACTTCTGTCTCTGCTCTCTACACTAAGCGCTGACATCAAGGCTTCATCGTTACCTCTCCTTCGGATGTCCTCACTCAGGACTAAATCTGTAATGCTACCCATATCCAACTTCCCATGGCCTAAGGAGTTGCTCATTGATGTAACGACTGCAGACCAACTTGAGGGAAGAGATGATAACAGGATCAAAGCTCTAACCTCGTCGTTGAACACAATCTTCACTAAATCCAACTGAGTCAGAATCGTGCTCAGCTCGTTCACATGGTCTACGACTACCGCACCTTCTCGCATCTTCATGTTGAAGAGTCTGCACATAAGGAATAACTTATTTGATATCGTGTGCTTCTCGTAAGTATTGGATAAGGTCTTCATCAGCTCAGTAGTAGTCTTCTCCCTAGCAATGTTCTTCACCAACGTGAACCTCACCACACCTAGTGTCTGGCGATCCAGCAACTCCCACTCTTCGTCATCCATTCCCATTGGCCTCTTCCCCAACAAAGGGTGATGGAGCTTCTTTTGATATAATAGATCCTCTATCTGCATCTTCCAGAAATCAAAGTCTCTTCCATCGAATCGGTCGATCTTCACCTTTCCTTCCTTTGACATCCCTCTTCTGCAGATGTGTTCTTGAGCTTCTTCCGAAATCCGTGTAGATCTATCAGGCTGTTGCTTTGTATAGCCGATTGCTGCCCTCCTTATCAAATGTCGACTACTCTGGATGCCCATCTGCTCCTAGCGGCAAACTGCTTTAGACTCTGCTCTATCCAATCAGATGTCGACCTGCTCTGGATGAATGCCAACTTCTCCACCTAAGACTGTGTTCCAGCTGAGTGTTCTCCAACGATGCTCCCTTCTCGACCTAGAAACTCTAATACCAGTTGTTGGGGAAACGACCACACCTCTTGATGTCCAATGCAACTCAACCTGTCACGCGTCCCAACAATACGCATCTTCTCGGGTTGCTCACTAACGAAAAACACACACACTCTCTCTCACGTTGTTTGTCGTGAGTGGAAAAGCGCAGGTGGAAGAGAAGGAGGAAGAAGAAGGAGGCAATAAGACGATTTACGTGGTTCGACAAACTGCCTACTCCATGAGGTGCTAGTGCTCTCTCTTGTTCTTTTGCGCTGCCACTCACTGTGGTTACATTTAGGTTACAGCCCTATTTATAGGGCACATAAGAAATCCTAATTTCAGCATTACAAATGACTCTCTAAGTCATTAGCAACCGGCATCCGAAAGGACATTATCGAATAGCCAAAACCTTCTTCCTCCTGCATGCTTGCTTTGGCCACACTTGGTCTCCAACTAGTTTCCTGCTGGAGCGACCCAGCTTCAAACTTTAGAGCTAGCATCCAGATGACCATTCGGTGAACCTCTCACCAATTTGCTAATCCTCACTAGCTATCCGGCCTCCACATAGCTGAGTTCATTTCCACAACACAGGTCCGTTGCCATAAAGCTTATGACAACATGGTCTCATTGCCATTGCACTTGGTCCTTTACACATCCAAATTTCTAGTACATGACTGTCGGCTTATGACCTAGATTCTACCTACTCCCTAGTAGAAGACCATCTCTACACTGTAGCTTCAACATCAACATGATGAAAAGTAGCATGGAAATGGTCAAAAATGATTTTCGACGACACAAACACCTAAAATACAGGAAATGAATTCATTTCATTTCCATTCCACCAATTTCTGACGACACAAATAGGGGCCTAGTGTCAATTGCACTACCATAACTCCATCAGCATATCCACAGTTGGTCATCAATATGCTAGTTACACCATTAACATTTTGGTTGTTGATGCCATTAGAATTCTAGTTCCAACACCTCTATATGGAGGGAAATTCAACAAACTCTCCCTCTTGACTAGATGGAGGAGTTCATTAATTCTGCAATCTAATTACAGATACTAAGCTTGTCTCTCGTCACTACTTTGGCCATCAAATTAGCAACAATGTCATTGGTATGCACTTTATCAAACTCAATTTGCTTTGAGTTCACCACATCTCAAATCTAATGGTAACGAACATTGATATGTTTTGACCTAGAGTGGGTAAAAGAGTTTTTGCTCAAATGAATTACACTTTTATTGTCACTAAACAATATAAAATTATCTTACATAATCCCAAGTTTTCTAAGCATTCTCTTTAGTTATATCATCTCTTTGCAGACTTCTATGACTGTAATAAATTCAACTTCTATCGTAAATAATGCAATGTACTTTTGCAATCTAGATTGTTATAAAATAGCTCTCTTTGCATAGGTAAACAAGTACCTTGAAGTAGATTTCTTTTCATCAACTTCTTCAGTCATATTTGAGTCAATGTAACCAACCAACATTGATTTTCCATCACCTAAATAGATCCTCAATTCTGAGGTGTACAAAGATATTTCAAAATCCACTCAACTACCTCTCGACATAGTTTTCTAGGATTTAATAGAAATCTGCTCAATGTACTAATTGTATATGTAATGTTAGGTCAAGTGTACATCATAGCATACATCAAACTTCTAACTACTAAGGCATAAGGAACATTTTTCATTTCCTTTTTCATATCATTTGTAAAAGGGCATTACTTTTTATTTAGCGTGAAGTGTGCTACTAAGGAAGAACTAACTGGATTTACATCATTTATATGAAAATTTTAAAGTAGCTTCTCAACATACTTCTCTTAAGATAGATATAAGTTGTGTTTGGTTACAGAAAGTCATTCTCATAGTCATAATGACATAAGGGTTTCCCAATGCAATTTTTTTCTATTTTTTCATCATAATATTCAATCACATCAACATTAAAAAAAATAATTCCACTATTCTATTAAGATCGATGGCTTCATTAGAGGGGGTGAATAGTGAATAATTAAAAATAATCAATTACAAGCTCATGTAAAAAAAAAAAAAATGTAGAAATAAAAATACACAGAACTTTTATAATACGCAGTTCACTTTAAATAGGGCTAATCCACTCTTAAAGCCTTCCCTTTAGAGTTTTTCACTAACTCCTGAGTATTTTGCAAGTTTACTCCCAAACCTTCACACCTCTTTACTTTTATAGGCTTAGCAAAAAGAAACTCTTACACATCTTTGTTTTTTCAAGCTCAACAAAGAAAAACCCTAGCAAGGATATTACCTTGCCACCTTGCAAAGATCCCACTTTGTAGTAACTCATTGTAATCCAATGAGGAGGATTTTTGTCATAAAGTAAAGGACAACTTGCTACAACTCTTGTGAGACTCAAAAACACACCTATGAACACAAGAACTCTCACAAAGTACACAAAACAAGAGTATAGAAAATTTACACACGAAAGTCTTTTTGCTTGCTCCTTATCTTGCCCCTTTTTTTATAATTTAGTCTTATCATAAATGAAATGTTGTCCTCTTTCCATTAGTCATGGAATGAAATGTTCAAAATCTTCATTTAAATTTGAATTCTTATTCTTTATGCTCTTCATTAAAGTATTCTTATAGATTTCCATTCATTTGATCCTGCAAAAGATAATCCTAAAATTTCAGAATTAAGGATCCTACACCTTGCAAAAATCACTAACAGATGGATGAATTTTCCATTTAGATCAGACGAAGTCTCCAATTCCCTACAGAATGTTCAGAACTCTTCCATTAGTCATCCAAGTTTTGATCTATAAATTTTTAAGTATAAATGGAACACCCATCTTAAAAGATTGGAACATCTATTTCCTTTCTTGTAGTACAAATAATTTAAACAAGTTATAACGGATTGTCTATCAACCGAAGTTGGAACATTTATTCAATAATAATAATACTAAGATAAATGTAAAAGATATAATAGAATGTCTATCAACTATTGTAGGAACATATGTTCAAATCAAACTTCCACATATCAAAACATAAGTAATAACAAAGTATTTGTCTATACAAGCCAAAACATCCATTCAATAAAACACTTAAACAGTCAACCAAGAAAATATAATGAATTCTTTGTTGAAAGACAGCGGAACATTCATCTTGTAATAGTTCATATCTCATAAGTTTAACTTTGTTATGAAGTATCTATTCAGAGACATCAGAACATCTGTTTGAGTTCTTGTAAAATAAAAACTCAATTAAATCACAAGTAATTAACGGAATGTCTATCCAAGAAGTATGGGGCATCCGTGATCTATTGTAATCTATTTTCTTGCAACTCCAAGTATAGTTTCTTGTAAGACGAAATATTTATATAGTGAGTTAGAACTTCTGAGTCAATAGAACCTGTAGAAAATTATACTTAACACAAAAAATATCTTTTAAACAATTTTGGCATATTTTGTTATATCAACCATAATATATTAGTAAAACAATTAACTATACTGTATCGATGTAACAATTAATAACCAGATTGTATCAATATAACAATTATCAATTCATTATAACAATTTGCCAAACATCAGCACAAACACTTAGGGTCTGTTTGTATATTTAGAAATGAGGAGAATTTTGGAATAAATGAGAAATGGAAATGACGGAATTTGATGGGAAATTGCAAAATAAGAGTTATTTGTGCATGTAGGGGGGTTGAGAGGAATTTCAAATTTTGGATATTTGTTGGATATTTGTGCAACATGGGAATTAATAGGAAAGTTTAATATTAAAACTTTTTAAATTTTGAAATAATGAAAGTTATTAAAAATTTAATTTTTATAAAAATATATAAAAAACATTCATTAGTCTCATCAATATGAAAAAATACTTCATTGTAATATTATTTTAATTTTATGCAACAAGATTTAATAACAATAATAATAATTTTCTTATTATTTTTTATTTTATTTTATTATATTTCCCTTTTCTTTCTTTTTTTAATCGTCTTCAAAAGCCCTATCCTAATGATGAGCAGTGACGATGCAAGTGGTGAGGCAATGGTAGCAGTTGTGTGTACAACATGTGCTAACGCTTGGAAGGTGATGTCAGAGGGAGAACGAGTGATGAGACTCTCATGAGGAATGTATGTGGCAAGGACAAAACAAACATGTAGCGGTAACGACATTGTCCGAGAGGAGAAAGGTAGTAATGTTGCCAAAAAGGTCGTTGTTCATCTCATTGGCAAGGTTGTTGGTGGAAGTTCGTCGATGTCTTTAATGATTTTTTTCCAGAGATTCAGAAAGGGTAAGAAATATTTGGTCAAGAAAATGAGAAGTATTACGATAAATTGCCATCAAACAATTAAAAACACTATTAAATAAATTAGCGGACCATCTTAAGAAATCTTTGTTAAATAAATTATAAAAATACTATTAAACATTAAAAATATTTATTAAATATAATTTATTTGTATATATTATATAAACGATTCGATCACAAACGCAACCTTGAAGTAAAGCGTAAAAGAGACCCAACCCAGCGGGGCGCGATCTTATTCTGCTCGGTGTTGAGTTCGAGCAAACAGGACGGCGTCGGCGACTTCACGGAAGCCCCTTTCTCGGCTTTGCTCTAGCTACTGCTTCCTTGATCATGGCGGCAGATCCCTTCCCAAACCCTAGCAACGGCTCCGCTGCCGCTGCCGATAAGCCTCCATCGAAGGACTTGAAAAAGAAGGATGAGAAGAAGGAGGAGGATTTAGTGAGTCCTTTTCTTTTTGATCCCCGTTTTACTCTTTCGATTCAACCTTTTCCTTTTAATTTGTCGTACTTGTCTGTAGTCTGAAGAGGATCTGGCGCTAAAGTTACAACTGGAGCTCTACGTAGAAAGAGTTCAGGACCCCGAACCTGGTGTGCAGAAGCTTGCGTTGGAGAGCATGAGGTGAACGGCTATTTTTTATTTTTTGCGTTGCTTGTGGTGGCTTGGATTCGCGGTTATTATTTTGCATTGCTTCGGGTGGCGAGGGTTCTAAGATGTTTCTGCGAGTAGGGGGCTATCAGTGGTTTCGAAATATGGGGAGTTCCAGCTTTCGAGCTGCTGGTTGATTTGTTTGAGAAATTCAGGAGGATATTGGATTTTCTTCGATGTCTCTTACTAAAAACGTAGTTAACGAACAGCCATGCGCCAAATTTCATGTCATTGTGATCCTTATAAAATCCTGCTAATTTCTAAAGAAGTTTTCTGTAGGGTACACTACGAACCAATCATTTCTATTATTTTCTCTAACATGTGTGGCAAACGTAATTCAAAAGAACCTCTCTTTTTCCATTTAGTTTTCTCTTTCTTCGTTGCCATCTTTGCAAGGCACAAAATAAGATGGGAAGTCCGTAATTTGCAACTCAATAGCAAATACCAATGGAAATGTTTTGATGTTTGAGATACTGTAGGATGCAAAGCAACATTACAATTCGGTCTCTACCTGAACATGATCAATTATCAGTCTTCACAATTTTGGTAGTTGATTCATAATCACATTGTCATATATGAATGTCATCATCGTACATAATCCACTAACCTGTTTATATTCTCAGTTGCCGTATATAATTTACAGTTGTTGCCTTTTTGCACCTGAAGATCTTAACCTTGTCATTCAGGCAAGAGATTCGCACTGCCACAAGCTCAATGACATCTGTTCCAAAGCCTTTGAAGTTTCTACGGCCACACTATTGTAATCTAAAAACATACTTTGAAACAATGCCTGAAACTGACTTAAAGGTACATTTTTAATATCTTTATACAACCTTATTTTATAACATAATGGTGATGGAACCATGAAAGTTGAATGAGTTCTTGATTCTAATGCTTTTAATTCTTTTCATTTTCTTGTCAGAAATATCTTGCAGATATACTTTCAGTATTGGCCATGACTATGTCTGCCGAGGGGGAGCGAGTATGTTAAATTTGATTTAGCATTAATATTTTCTGGGCCATGTGATATGCTGTATTAGATATGAAGTTTTTCATAATTATTTATTACAGCTAAGTTAGCATAAAAACAACAGACTGTCATATTCTAAAATAGAATGATGACTGTAGGTTAATCAAGTTGATCAGATAATGTAGGTTAAACAACAGACTGTCATAAGCTAATTTTTCTGCTAATTCAATCAACTACAGAAGAACAAGGGTGGAAATGTGGAATATGTAATATTGATTGTTTTTTTCATTATAATTTCAGTGTGAATGTTTTCCACTAAGTCTAAAAAGAATGCTTTCCATTAAGCACCCATCCGAACTAAGATGAAGTCCAATTTGTTACTTTTGTGTCAGTTCTGGTTGGCAAATTTCATGATAAAATATAAGGATCCTAATCAAACATTGTATGCTTGTATTAATCCTTGGTCATGGACCAAAACAATTTTGACACCTTTTGGTATTTGTTATTGATAATATGTAATGCCATTGTTTTACAATTACATCTGGGTCAAATTCGCCAAAGGATTGTCACTTACTAGCTTATTGTATTTTCATTAGATGTTACATGCTACGCAACAATCTGCATGGTGATATATTACATTCACACTGTGTAAACATTGTAATCTTCATATGAGATGAACTCCTAATTGTTATGCTTTGTTTATAAAGTCTCTATTCCTTACAAATTGCTTAACAAGTAATCGATGGATAATGTATAAATACTTTATTTGAATAATCCAAGGCCATTAAGGGTCTAGGTGCTGAATTATGGAACATTGGATGATCTTTACTTCCTAAAAAGTGTTGCCAGAGGAATTGAGGAAGGGAAGTTGCATAGATACACCAAAGGGAGAGAAGTTTCTGCCTTACTGTGGGTGAAAGGCTTGCAGTCTGCTGTGGAGGATGGGGGATGGAATTTCCTGATTCTGCATCCCATGTTTTCCTTTTATAATAACTTGATACAGTCATTTAGATTGAGACCCAAAAAGCATCTTTTTGTCAGACAATAAAGCCGTCTAGAATTCTTGATGATGCCTAGCTGTGTAGAATTCTAATAGATGCCTTACGAGTTTGTAAGAATCTGATAATTCCCAAATATAGATGGTTTATTCACTGTCCACTATATGTACTAATTTTTGGAAGATGTCCTCTTTCATTCTGTCATATATGGATTGCTGTAACTTTTGTTTATTTATGTTGTACTCGACCATTTCATAATGCTATTGATGTTCTTTCCACTTCAATCTCTTTATCTCAGGAAAGCTTGAAGTACAGATTATTGGGGTCTGATGGAGACATTGGTTCATGGGGCCATGAATATGTCCGGTTAGCATCTCTGAACAATATTAGTAGAGGCTTTTCTTAAAATATTTTATGTGCTGATGCATTATTTTTTTCTATGAGGCTACTTAATTTGTATTTGCTTCTTAGCCATTTATTCTCGTGTGTTGTCTAGCTGATAACCTTTTGAGATTCCTGCATCTCTATACATGTAAACTATTTCTAAAGTAAGACCAACTTGTGGATCTTTCCCATAAAACCTGCTACATGCATTGATATGACAATCAATGTGTCAAACTTCAACATGTGGTGATGAAATTTCGTCCACATTTGTTAAAAATCAGAATGGTCGAAATGATATTCACTTGGATATTGTCTGATGCAAACTTTGGAGGTATATCAGCAAAATTGTAGTGTTTTGTTTTGTGTTGGGGGAAACCATGCAAATTTCCTATTGTTGGTGGGCATGTCAGTTGAAATCTATCCAATATTTCTTTATCTCTGCCATCCTTGCCCACCAAAAGAGGTGTAATAGATAATGTTTCCTTGATTTTAAGCATCACTCTCTGAATAACATTAGCAAAGCTGGTTCTATTATATAAGGGATGCTGTATTCTGGTGTGAGAGGAGGGATGTCGGATTCCCGTGAAAGTTAAGAGGTCAAGAAGATGATAGTTTTCTCAGCTTGATTCTCGTTTATTGTACTTGTAGGTTTAGTGCAATAAAAGTCTCTTCCTCCTATTCTCCATTGTATTTTTCCTTTGAGTACAAAAGTTATGTGTATTGTGCATTTGGGAGATCCGATGACTCAAATAACCAGTTGCTCTATTCTTATTCCCTAACTCCTTCTACCTTGAAAGCTTTTCAACTCAAGAGGGGTTAGAGTTACATATCGCAATGCTTGTTGGTTTGCTGAGTCTATTGTTGATCAGTGTTGGTTTGCCATGTCTGTTGTTGGGCTTGCTAGGCTCTTCATTGTTGTCACACTAAGCTATTGATGCTGATCCAAAAGAGACCTGGTCTTAATGGGTGTGTTTGACCTGCCACACAACAACCCTTAACATTCAAAAGTGTCTAGAGATAGGTCGCCATTGGGCCTAGAGTTTGAGCCCAAAGAGACTACCCATTCAATAAGTGAATTGTCTACCTCTAGGCCTAGGTGAAGTCTTCAGTTGAAGAGACAGCTCCTCTGGGTTGGCATGACCAGGAACACTGGCAAAGCCATTGGTTGAATATCTGCACTTGCTTGGATCAGGCTGTTGGATCTCTTGTGAGACAAGAGTACTCTGGAAAATATCCCTTTCTTGTGGTTTGCTTTCTCTAGTGTTAGCATCCCCTTGTTTGATGCCTAGATGTCTTTAAGAACAATCTCCTAGCCCAAGTCAATTCTCACTTCATGTGGTGGATTCTGACCTAGAAAGTCCCCCCATCATGATGCAACTTTTCCCTGTTAGGTACCATTATCCATCTTCAACTTCCACCAAATTATAAGCTGCTTCCAAGTTGTGAAGCTCTACCTTTGAATGCACAATTTGCATAAGGTGACCAAAAGAACAACAAATGGCTTTCATGGTCTCCATTGTCCAAAGGTCCAGAGGGATCCCAATCAGAGTTCCATCTCCTTTATCTCCATTCCAACCACTCAATCTTCCAGTAATCCATCAGCTCCCCTCCCTCTAAGACTTCCTCCACCAAGTTGAGTTGGGAAATTCCAGTAAGAAGTCCCCATTTTCCTGTTCCAACTTTTGATATTTGATGATTCGTGTTGCATCTATACTGTATTGCTGTTTACCTAATTTGTTGGTTCATTCAGTCAACTTTTTAGAAAAAAGATCTGCTTTGCAGAAGTTAGTGATGGATATTGGTCTTTATCTTAATGCTTTAGCCTTTTATACGGTTGAAGCCTTTATGCCATTTTGTGATTGAGAGTAGTTAAGTGGGATCACTATTTGTAGCTTTATGAAATATTTAGTTCTTTGCTGGATGATTTAACTCTGAATTTTCAAATATTTTTTCCTTTTTGTCAACCACTAAACTATATTCTTAATCTGATATTTGGAATAACATTCATTACTTCTTTGTTGTTCTATCAGGAACCTTGCTGGAGAAATTTCACAGGAGTTTAGCAAACGCCAGGTTAGTTGGTGGTTTTGAGTTTGACTATGAAAAATAAAATTTTCACCTTTACACAATCATTAAAAAGTGCTTTATTATTGGTATGGTGGTAATGTCTTCACAAATGCTCTCTTGTATTTAATGTAAGTATGCACATTTATGAACCATCCCTAGTATCCTCCTCAACAGAGCTTGCTGAATCATTCACATTTATGCAGCCATCATCAATGAGCTTTAACTGTGCCATGCATTTATTTCATTTCATACCATCTTGTGAAGACAAAATCAACATCCTAATCACTTGGAAGTTGCTGCCTCTCTTTTGGGACTAATGCATTGGAAGGTGGTCCAAAGGAAAATGTTACACGGGTTACATCTTCACATAGAGGTGATATTGATCATTCACATGGTAAACATCTAAGGGAAATATAATCTATCTTTGGTTGCATACTTGGAGATTAGATTGTTGCGTCTGAAAAGTTATTTCCTGGCTTTCTTCTATTTTTCAAAATTGCCAGAGTTTTGGATTTTTCAAAGACTCAAAAATTGTTGAATTACTGGGCGTAGTGGAGGTTGTGTTAAATCCAGACTAGGTTCATGCGTAAAGGTGGTGAAATGAAAAGTGGCCTGATTACCATTTATCAGTTGGAGAAATATCAGCTCATCTGGATCTATATGATTCCTGCTAGAGCATTTTCTGGCAAGTTAATGATTCAATGAACTACTGATTCCTCTCTTTCTTAGTATTTCGATTAGAATCAATTGAATGTAGAGCTTTCCCTCTTGGATGGAGCATTCCCCTACCAGTGCACTTTTTCATCTCACAGCTTCATAGATCACTTAGTCCCCCATTATTTTGAAAAAGCAAGTTGATGAATGTCATTGATCAGATAAGGCCTCTGAAACATGAATTCTTCTAAATACCCTTGCACCTGCATTGGATTTGCCTCAGATTTGTCTAGAATACATGTCATATATGCCACGTGGTGTATGTAAGGTATTTTAGGAGAAAAAGGGATATATCTAGGACATGGTTGGGATTCGTCTCAGGTATGGTTGGGATTTGTCTTGGATATGGTTGGGATACTTTGTATTCTTCTAGGCTTTTTTAATTAAAAACATGAATATATTAAAAAAAGCTATGTTAGGTTTCAAACTACAAACCCCTCTTCTCATTTGACTCCTTCTCTTGTCTGTGTGCCATCACCTCTTTCTCTCATCCCTCTATTGAGTTGGCATGCCACCATGCACCATTGCTTTCCTGAAGTGTGGCCCACCTGAGTTTGCACAAATGTTGTCTTCTGTCATTGCTAACTTGCCATCCACAAATACCACAACATGCAGAAGATTTGGTGTATTTGCAAAGTAACTTGCATTTATTGTCAAGGAAAATGGAGCAGTATAATGGAGTCAACACTATAGGATGTTGGTGGAGGTGCATTTGATCTCATAGATGGGGTTAAAGAGCTTGAGATTGCCACACTTTCACCTGATGAACCAGAGTTAGAGTGTTCTTCACAGATGAAGACAATGGGAGTGGTGTTAATGTTGATGTTGAATGAAGAAGCATGGATTTTATTTGGAGTCATATCACTTGTTATTTTTTTTTTGGTACATGTTGTTGATGATGGATCCAGTTTATTTTTTGAGTTTGGGAAGGTTGTATCAGCTGATTCGACAAAAGAATTGATTGATCCTTTCATTGGGTTAACTTGCTAAGTTGCTACTTCAAGTATATTATTTATTTAATCTTGCATCGTATCTGTGTTGTCAAATTCCTATTTGTGTCATATCTTTTTACAAATTGTATTGATGCTTCATAGAATACAGTATATCTGGGGATCAAAAGACCACAAGCAAAACCAAAAAAGGAAGATTGCAGCTTAATAAAGTGGTGAACCCACAAGCAAATAAACTATCAGCCTACCTGTGATATCTTGATAGGAGCACAAGTTGTTAAAACTTTATTCCTGTGCTTCCACACACTTCGGTAGATTTGTGTTGAGGTTGTGATTTTGCCTTTTATTGTAGGAACCAACTTGGTTTCAAGGTCTAATCTGGAGTCAAAAAGTGCCAATAAAAGAGTAAAAAACCAACCACCTTGAAGCACCTCCTGCATCAGGATTTGCCTCACATTTGTGGTGGCCCGACATTGGAGGATGGATGCTCAAGATCAAGGTTATTAAGGTGCCAAAGTGTTGGAGTTGGGTGCCTAGGTGCCTAAAGTAAATAAAATAAATGTTTTTAAAACATGTATTTAATATTTATAACTAATGAAATAAAGCATTAAATAGTATCATGCATGACAATTAATGTTGTGAAGATGTAAAACACAATATTTAACCAGAACAGAAGGCCCAATTGTTCAAATGTAACAAAAAACCCTTAAAGCCCTAATGACATAATGAATCATTGTTGGATCTAAGATAAGATCCAATTTAAGATCCAATTTTCAAAAAAACGCACACAGGGCTTTCCCAGCACAAAATACCTTCTGGATCCTAAAGCTTTTGCCTTAATAACCTTGCCCAGGATCTTCCACCACCAAATTGCACAGTGGCTATTTGTCAGATCATCCAACCCATTTACTTCTGTGTGAATTGGTGAAAATTCATTCCTTAAACAAGAGCCTGAATTTCTGTTGAGGGAGCTACAGTGGATGGGAAGTGTCTAGATCATTAAGTATTGTTTAGTTGGTAAAACATACCTTATTTATAAATATCTCAAGTTTCTGATGTTTCAAATTATTGATGAAACCTCAATCCACAAATTTGCATGGGAGGTGATGAGCATTAAGAAAGGAAATACATTTTAATTAGTTTGTTTCTGTATCAAAGTAGTTCAGTTTTTTCTTCAATTTAATGCCCATTGGTGTTCTAAGAGTACCTTTTTGGAGTCCTGGAGAGGAAGATGCAGTTTGAGTTGACATGGTGTGATTTGTTAGACATATTGGGTCATATGGGATTTACCCATTCTCTTCCCTGACCAAGATATCTTCTGTTTTCCTGAGAAAGATTTATTGAACCATCAATAATGTGAAGGGTGAACTACAATTAAATCTATCTCTATTCAACTTGTTATTCATGAGTTCTACATGGTTTGGTATTGTTATATATCATCAAAAACTGATATCAGAATCCTGTACCTGCTATTTCTGGCAGCAAAAACAATTTAATATCTATTCCATGCCCATACCTATTAAGTCACTGGCCTAGGTGTCAAGGTGTGATAAGAAGGCTAGGTGTTTTAACGGTTAGAAGTGTTTTTTCTTAAATTTTCTTTTGTATCTTTAAAAGTCTAATAATTACGTGTCTTCTTTATTTTTGTATATGACAGTTTCCTAGTATTAAAGTTAGTCTACAATGAAGTATCCTCCATAATTGCAGAGGCATCCCTAGTAAATGCAAGGATGTCTTGCTAACCATACCATTGTTGTACCTTCACTCTATAGACAGTTACTGTATCTTTTGGAAGATTATTGGTTTTTGTTTCTATTTTTTTTACTTTTTGATATGCCTCTTTTCTGCATATGTTGAGCATTTGATTTTTTTTCATGAAAAAATCCTAAATTTTCTTCATTGGACAAGGGTGGCCCCCCAACAAATTGATGATTACAAATGAGGTACATACAAGAGGGACTAGGCCAAAACCTTACCAAAAGGAAAATCAAAACAATTACACATTTAGTAAAAATAGCTAGTACAACTACAATAGAAAAACAAAACAACGCACTACATTGCCTCCAACACCAGCAACCCGACAGCATTCACATGCCATCTGACCCATCTTTGACCATACCCGCCAATGTACACTGTAGCAATATCACCTGCCAAGGCCAGATAAACACGTCCAGCTGCATACTAATTCCTGCTGCAACATAACAGCACCAACTTGAGCCGGGAAAGAACTGGCCCAACCGGTAACCAGTCCATAGAATCCTCAGCCTGTCCCAGAACTCCAAGACCAGCAAATGAATAACCTGCAACTGAAAAGAAAACCAGCCAGCAACCAAGAGTAGCCAACCACCAAGCATTAAATCCAGAAAAATACAAACACCTGTAAAAAGGATATTACACAACTCCACAAAAATTAATTCCTCACTGCTAGAGGAACCTCCAAAACCATCCAAGAAGGGATCCGCTTACCACAGAAGGAAGCTCTCCAAGTCGGTAGTAGTACAGCAGTCTTCAGTTTGACCGGTCAGTAAAACTGGCAAACCTAGAAGGTAAAACAGTCCAGGCCTGGCCCCGTGGTTAAACCGACAATCCTAGTGGGTAAACTGTCCATGATATCCGGAGAAAAATGATTAACCGCCCAAACTGTAACCATAAAATAGTACATAGCCAGATCATATTATACCAAAGTTCTTGATGAAGAAATCCCCCATTTATCAAGTATAGCCCGGCTTTTAATTTGCACTGGAAAATTCTCCATACAGCTATAAAAACCCATCCTCCCACCCTCAACATGACCACCTCAATCCACCAAAGCATCTGCAACCTTATTCACCTCCCTATAGGTGTGTTGAGTACTGCAAACACCCTCAAGACTCCTGCCTAAAGAATGCCAACACCTACAATCCATACTTTCCGGACACCTGTAAATAGTTCAGCAACTGTAGGGAATCTGTCTCCACTTCCAACCTGTTCAAAGAAACATTCAACAAACCACATTGGTCCAGTGCATACTTCTGGGCTTCAGTTTCAGCAGAAAGAGCTGAATTGGTCAACAAAGAGCAGAAACCAGCACCAACTACATCCCCATTCTTATCTTGTACAACCCAGCCACCAAAAGCATTACCAGACCGTTTAAAATTTGCATCTGAATTCAGCTTAAGATGTCCTGAATTAGGTTTCTCCCATTTAATCCACGTTACCACCCCCTCATCAACTACCAGAAATTTAGGTGAATGACCTTTCTTAACAGAACCAAAGTCCTTAAGATCATATTGAATATTTCTAATAATTAAATTAAAGGACAATGTCATATTGTTAAACATGATATCACACCTGTGCTTCCACAGCTGCCAAAATAAAGATGCAACTAAAAACTTCTTCACCTGATTATGTTTTCTTTTAGATGAGGACGTAAGCTGCTTGATTGCCCAATTCTTCCATTCAGACTGATTTTGCAATGTAAGACGTAGAAGCCGACTGCACCATATTCTGCAAAGAATCACCAGGTCACTATCAAAGAATGAATGCTGAATAGTTGCAAACTCCTTCCTCCATCCACAGCAACAGCACATAGAAGCCAACATCACTCCTCTATGCTGTCTATTATCTTCAGTTGGTAGAGCATTGTTCAAAAGCCTCCATATAAAGAAGGAAACACGTGTTGGAATATAAGGAGTCCAAAAGCTGTCAATCCAGACTGTCTCTGATTCCTGCCCCTAATAGCCTCCCAAGCTGACTTAACCGAAAATTCTCCATTACCCAAAATCCACTTCAATTTGTTGGACCTATCAGACAAGCATTTTGCTTTTTCCAACAATTCATTCTGAATATCCCCATCTAAATTAGGTACACAATGCCCTCCCCCATTCAGGAAGAAATCTGCAACAGTCGTCCCTTCCAGTGTATCAATATCATCCTCATTTAGAATTGATTCCAATCTGCCCTGCTCTATCCACCAGTCCTTCAACACATCCACCTGCCCTGATCCACCTTCCCATATAGCAGTAGGCCTAATCAGATTCCATGCCTGTTTAAGATGTCTCCAGCTACCAGAGGTTACCCAATGTCCTGAAGGAACATTCAGTCTATCATATATAGCATTCATAGCCTCTGCCCAGAATCCCACACCATGGATAGCTCTCCAAGCCATTTTCATCCTAAGAGCAACCATAATTTCTTGTAGATCTTGAATCCCTAGGTCTCCTTCCTTTATGGGTTTAGTCACAGAACTCCATTTCACCCAATGCACTAGATTTAACGAGCCTTGGTTGCCCTACAAGAATCTGGTGCAAATCTGCTGGATGTTATGTAACACACCACATGGGAGGTCAAACACTTAGCGCATGTATGGGTATACTAGTGAGTACATGTCTAATTAACATAAACCGACCATCAGGACTCAACAGATGCACCTTCAATCCAGCCATAGCATTCTGTACCTTTTGCACAATACCATCATAATATCTTAACTTTGCCCTTCCTTTAGAAACAGGACACCCTAAATAAGTGAATGGATACATGCCTCGCTTAAAACCTGTCGCTTCTTTCAGCATCTCAATCCTTTGTGCAGAGCTTTTTGATACAATAAACGAGCTTTTATTGAGATTTACCTTCTGTCCAGTAAATGCCTGATAATCCTTCAGCACTTTATTAATAGCCTCTAGATTTGACCTCCTTCCATTGGTGAATAAGAGTGTATCATCAGCATATGATAGGTGAGATAACTTCCGTGATCCAGCACTTGTTTTATAAGGAATAAATCTTAGTTCTTCTTGAAGCTTAAACAGGGCCCAACATGATAGTTCCTCCACAATTATGAACAAATAAGGGACAAGGGATCACCTTGTCTCAGACCCCTGCTTGATCTGAAAAAGTTAGAAGAAGGTCCAATAATAACAGAAATGTTAATTTCTTCAATACATTTCTGGTTGAGATTAATAAATCCTGGCTAAACCCAAATTTACCCATAACCGCATAGATAGCATTCCACTCCATTCTATCATAAGCCTTCTCCATATCTAAATTTAGAATTACATTTCCACCTCAAAGCCCTTCATTAATGCTTTGAATAATTTCCTGAGCCAATGCAACATTATTGAAGATACTCCTCCCTTTAACAAAAGCACCCTGAGTTTTTGAAATTATCTTTGGCAATATCATCCCCAGCCTATTAGTAATAATTTTTGCAATGCATTTATACATAGTGGTGCAAAGACTTATAGGTCTAATGTCTTTAAATGATTCCGGATTGTTTTTCTTTGGTATGAGCAATAAATGTAGCTGTCCATGCTCTATTCAGATTTCCACCTGCAAAGAACTGCTGCACAGCACCACATCTTCACCCACTATGTATTATCCGACGAAATTAGTAATATTATTCGTGAACGTATTGAACAATATAATAGAGAAGTAAAGGTTGTGAATACTGGCACCGTACTTCAAGTGGGTGATGGTATTGCTCGTATTCATGGTCTTGATGAAGTAATGGTGGGTGAGTTAGTAGAATTTGAAGAGGGTACAGTAGGTATTGCTCTGAATTTGGAATCAAATAATGTTGGCGTTGTATTAATGGGTGATGGTTTGATGATCCAAGAAGGAAGTTCTGTAAAAGCAATAGGAAGAATTGCTCAGATACCGGTGAGTGAGGCTTATTTGGGTCGTGTTATAAATGCTTTGGCTAAACCTATTGATGGTCGAGGTGAAATTTCATCTTCTGAATCTCGCTTAATTGAATCTCCTGCTCCCGGTATTATTTCGAGACGTTCCATATATGAGCCTCTTCAAACGGGTCTTATTGCTATTGATTCTATGATCCCTATAGGACGAGGTCAGCGAGAATTAATTATTGGAGACAGACAGACCGGTAAAACAGCAGTGGCGACAGATATGATTCTGCTGCACCTCAACGCATTTCGGGGAGAACCAGCTAGCTCTAGGTTCGAGTGGCATTTCACCCCTAACCACAACTCATTTGCTGATTCTTCAACATCAGTCGGTTCGGACCTCCACTTAGTTTCACCCAAGATTCATCCTGGTCATGGATAGATCACCCAGGTTCGGGTCCATAAGCAGTGACAACCGCCCTATGAAGACTCGCTTTCGCTACGGCTCCGGTGGGTTCCCTTAACCAAGCCACTGCCTATGAGTCGCCGGCTCATTCTTCAACATGCCAACATATTTGAAAAAAATGTGTTGAAAAACCATCTGGGCCTGCTGGTGCTTTATCTTTATTCATTGAGAATATCACCTCCTTAATCTCTTCTCTAGAAGGAATCCAACAGAGTTTTCATTTTCTTCCACTGAAATCATATTAGGAATATTGTCCAGAAAGGTAGAGTTGACTTCAGTGTGTTCCCTGGTAAGAAGGCTTTGAAAATAAGGAGCACCAGCAGGTTTAATGTTCTCTACTGAATTTTTGAAACTGTCAAGTGTGAGCATGTGATCAAAAGGATTAATCTTCTTTTTCCTTTCCACCGTATCACAGAAATACTTTGTACTTCTATCGCCATCATGTAGCCAGCTAGCCTTAATTTTCTGTGCTAAAAAATATATTTCCTCCTCTCTAATAACATCATATCACATTTTAAACTGTCAAGATAAGCAGCCTTTTCTTTACATCCTTCTTGCTGAATAGACTTTTCTGCAGCATTAATTTTCTCCATGAGCATTCCTCTTTTTCATTCAGATTCCTAAACACCTCCTTATTCCATCTCTTAAGTGTATTTTTTAACGAACTCAATTTAGTACTCAAGTTTCTTATAGGATCATTATAAAAGCAGCTTCTCCAAGTATTTGAAACGAACTCCAGAAAATCCTTGTGGGTAGTCCACATATGCTAAAACCAAAAAGGTTTAGGGCCCATTTCATGACAGACCTTTTTTTAATGATCATAGGAGCATGCTCTGAAAATATTCTAAGCCCATACTGACTTCAAGATCAAATTCAGGCAGCAACTGTGAATTTACCAACACCCTGTTCAGTCTTCTATATTTCCTGTCGGCCCCAATCCTATTGTTACACCAAGATAAGTTGTCCCCAATAAGCAATGGTTCCTCTAGAGCCGAAGTATCAATTGCTTCGTTAAATTCTCTGACTGCAACTCCACTAAAAGAAGATATATTTAAGGCTTCCTTCATTCATCTAATAACATTGAAATCTTCCCCTAACAGCCCAAGGGAATTCTGGACCATTTGTGAACATCCAACAAATCATTCCAAAGAGATCTACGTTCACTAACAGAGCATGCTGCATATATATAGCAGTGATGAAGATTTTATGGTTACTAAAATTCCAAATCCCAGTGATTGTTCACAACAACAAATTTGCTGAAACTGATAAGATTCCTCCTAGACATACAAATTTTCGAGTTACACCACTTCCAATTCTGTCATGCAACTGACTTAGCAATCCCCTTGCATTCATTTTTGTTGGATGATAGTCCCTCATCGAATATATCTTATTGATGAAGAATGAACCTATAACATAGTGGAAATTTCATCAATTATTTAGTTGAGTTTTGTTGATGTATGAAATCACTTTTAACTTGGTATCAAAGCACTAAGTTGTAGGTCTCAGCTCTTACCAAAAAGTAAAAAAACACATATTATACATGTGCAAGGGAGTGTTGGATGATAGTCTCTCATTGGATATCTTACCGATGAAGATTGAACTTGTAACATAGTAAAAATCTCTTCAACTACTTAGCTGAGTTTTGTTGATATATAAGATTACTTTCAGTTTTCTTTCAAAAAGTGTTCAAAAAGGAAAATAACCTTAGTTGTTTTCTCTAATGAGAGCTTTAAGATGCCTTTGAGTTGGTTTGTTAACCATACCCTTGCAAATATAAAATCCATTAATCCCAACAGGAATAAGAAACATCAGCAACCTATTAATTTTTGTCTGAACTGGCAGTTACAGTGCCTGTAGAGTCACTGCTTAAGTTTGCATCATTTATATTCCTGGAAATGGTTCAAAGATTGTATCTTTTATTTTCCCTAATAGTTCCTGGAAACATCAGCATTTGATTTACTATTTTTGTTATTTCATAAAGAGTTTCCATTCCAAAGATCATAGTTATATCCTTTGTCTTGCTATCCAAATTTTGCATGTAGATTATCCAATATCGTTATTTATTTGCTATAGTTATCCAATATTGTTGTTCTTATGATAGATTCATTAAAAAGTTTACTAAAATACCAATATTATTTGTCTTTTGTTTTATTTTCTTTTACTAAAACTCTACCATCCTCATCTTTAATACATTTGACTTAAATCTTTAGATTTTCTTTCTATAGCCTTAGCCAATTTATCTATTCTATTTTCTCATTGTTTTGTGTTGAAATTATCATATAATTCCTTATTTGCCTTATTTTAACTTCAGTAACAATTTTCTTAGCATTCCTTTTTGCTAGTTTATACTTCTCTAAATTTTTCTTATTTCTACATTTATATAGTTTTAATAGCATTCTTTCTATTCTTTTATTATCTTTTGTACATTTTCATTTCACATCCAATTTTCTTTCCTTAGTAGAGCTACCCTACAAAACTCTTAAATTTTCTTTAGTAATCTTTTTAATACAAGTAGTCATTTCATTCCAAACTTTACCTCTCCATCTAGTTTCCATGTTCTTTCCTTTAACAAGTTATCTCTAAATATCTTTTTCTTGTTACTTTTATAGATTTCACCATCTCGTTGCTGGATTTTTACATTCTTTGATCTATTTTTGTGGTTAGTAAAAAATCTATTTTACTAGTATTTAAACCACTTTTAAATGTAATTAAATGTTCCTCCCTTTTCTTAAAATAAGTGTTACCTACTAAAAAGTTGCAAGGTACACTAAAGTCTAAAATTAAATTTCCCTCTTCATTTTTATTACCAAAAACAAATCTTCCATGGTTTCTTTCATATCCTATATTTTTCTCTCATACATGATCATTTAGATCTACAATGAAAAGTTTTTCACTAGTAGCTAGGCTATGAACTAAAATATACTATTCTTCTTAACATTTTTGTATAATAGCTTCTCTTAAATCTATTTATGGAGCATATGCATTAATTATGTGAACTATCTCATTTCTTATCACAAGCTTAATTATTATAATTCTATCACTTATTACCTCAACAACTTCATTTTTTAAATTTTTATCAATTATTATTTTAATTCCATTTACGACAATTTAAAATCACCATCCTCAATTAATCAAGATTTTTCTCTCACCCATTTAGTTTCTTGCATGTGTAACATGTTTTATTATTATTATTATATCTACTATTTCCATACTCACCAGTCAAGGTTCCTAAATTCCAAGTTGTTAGGTTAATTTTGGGGTTATAGACTAACTTCTTTACCCATACCTATCTATTAAGATGTGAGAAGCCATATTTATGTTCAAACACATCCCTAGGTTTAGAATGTTGCGTCTAGGGTGTGCATCACTTCTCACTATTCATTATACCTGTGGTATGGCACAACACATTGCTAAGAGAGTTACACCCGAATGGATTATCTTTAGGATTCATGTTCTTGTTGATTTGAGATCTTATTTAGCCAAAATTTATCTACTTTGATTTAATTGCAGAAATATAGTACCCCAAAAAGGTATTAAAAATGAAGCATCACTTTTTTATTCTGTACTGTTAAGTTTTTAGAAGTCTTGGTATTTCATTAGGACCTCTTTATTCTAAAATTTATTTTTCTTTTTTTTAAAACTAAAATTTATTTTTCATTCTTACACAACCTTTTTTATTCTTGCAGCAGTTTGAATACTCAACCATAGATGATCTCATGGAGCTTGTGCAGCAGATTGTGGTATTTCACATGAAGGTCTGGATCTCATTGCTTTTTTTACCTCTGTTCAGCAATTTGGCTGTTGCAGGGCACAAAGATATATGCATTACTTTGTTGTTAGAGCACATGCTTGTAGTTGATTTTGTTCTCATGGGCATGATTTCTGCACATTAGCATTATATTTGGGAGTCACAATTGGTATTATACCTGTTGAACGAATCTATTTCATTGTTGTAGATATGTTATTGATGCTTCAGTTTGAATGATATTTGCACTGGTATGGCAACTTGGATCATCTAGATTAATTTACTCACTCTGTGACATTCATTGGAAATCCCTAATTTATCTTTTTAAAAGCTATTAAACATTTAGTGTTTAAAGAATTTTGGTTCATATTCTGCTGAGAGTTTTACAACTCACATGCTAGAAAGTTTCCTTTTGTGGTTGCCATTGCTTAATTTACAATATATTTCTTACAAATGCAGCACAATGCTGAACCTGAAGCTGTGGATCTTTTAATGGAGGTATGCTGGTTTGTAGCTCCTTCCTTACATGATTTTCATTATCACATTAAATATTTCTTGTTGTAGGTTGAAGATCTTGATCTTCTGATCGAGCATGTTGATTCTACAAACTATAAAAGAGCATGCTCATATCTCACTAGTTCTGCATGGTATGTTTGCCAGTTGTCTTTTTTCTTTCATTTTAATTTAGAGGCACAAGGTTAATATTTTTTCCTGTAAATTTGCCATCCTTACTGTCTTACATATTTAGAGTTTGGGAAGTCAAAACCTGCAACCATAGGTTGGAGGATGAAACCCCTTGTGACTTGGGATGAGCTGTGGTGCTCTTGCTGTTACTATTTAGCTTTGTTTTAGGTAAAAAGAGCACACAGCACCCAAAATATGTACAAAAAGCACATGGTCCAATATAAAAAATGGATTTGTATTAATTTTGTGGATACCTATGCTCTGTTGCTTAACATCAGAAATTCACAATTTTTAGATTTCTGAAGAAGGCGGATTGTAAGTTCTAAAAGGAATGATGGATAAATATTTAAAATCTTGCTCTAATCACTTCATGCTTCAATCTGGCCTTGTGTTCTTCCATTTTTTGGCAGTTAATATTTGGATGGTTCTTGTTTCATTTTGTTACATCTGCTCATTTCTAATAGTTTCTTCATATAGGATGGGTTTCTTTACAGTAGCAGCCTTTATTGTTTTCCTTTCTTTGTATGGTTGGACTATTACTTATATCTGTGCTTTTATCTTTTTTTCAAACTATAAACCAATTTTCACATCAAGAATTATGATCTCTAACTGATTTAGAAACATCTAATTAGGCATAAAATGTCAAACATGACGTTTTTGTTATTTTAGGTTTGTTTTCATTTTCTTTTGTATTTGTATTGAGGGAAATTGTATAAAAATTTCTTCATGTAGATGAACTTATCTTGTATCTTCAGCTTATGAAATGAACTTCAGAATGGGGTTATTGTTGAAATGGAATGATTGTATTCCATTCCTCTGTTTGGTAGATGTTAAGGCTTTGGTGCCACTTAAAATCTAAAAAAAGAGCTTTCTGTTGTCATTTACGTATACCATGTCTTTATATATATTCATCTTAACCCAAGTAACAAGTAAATAACATTGAGATATATACCAAAATAACATCCTAGCATCAAAAAAAAAACACAATAACATTATAACATTTAAACAAGCCAAAATTAATAATGCTTAAATTTTATAACTAAATGAAAAATACAAGTGAATAAGAATGTCTTATACTCTTAATTCTCAACTAAACACAAAATGTAAAATATGGAACTAAATTAATCAACATATAAAAAAAGAAAAGTGCATATAAAATTGTTGGAGTTATTCATATATTTGTATTATTTCGAGGGGTTTTATGTAAATTGCTTTGTAGATATATACTTATACTCTTGCAATTGATACACACATAACCTACTGTCATACCTGTCTATGTGCTTCTGCCACCACTGTATGTCTCTATGCATCTTCGTGCATCTTTGCTTTGACGATTTCCACACATCTTTGTTTGATGGTTGCCATGCATCTCTGTGTATCTCCGTTTCATTGACTGGTGGGCATCTTGCACATCTTTCCATGATCGTCATGTGACTCAACACCTCTTCTTTGCATGTCTTCGAGCATAATTGTGCTTCATCATGTAACTTTAATCCATGTGATTTTACTTTTCCATGCAACCTTATTTTTGTGTCTCCTTGCAACCCTATTTTTGTGCATTTGCGAGCTTCCACTTTTTTTTTCTCCATACAGGTTGAATGGAGTTAGTGGACTCCTTGGTGAAGTTCTTGAGTGGAATGTCTGAGAAGTTGAATGGAAACAGCTATATTGTTTGGAGAAAAAAAGAATCATTAGAGAAACTAGAATCATTGAAGATGAGATTTCTGAGGATATTGCAAAGAATTGTTGCTATTGGAGAAAAAAAAAAAATGTAAAAGAAGGGTTTTGTGAGGGATGAGTCGAGCAAACAGAGCATTGTGTGAGAGAGTTGCTGATTTTGCCTGTATATTTGCAAGGAAAGAGTTGAATGGAAGAGGTTCCATGTGGGTGGAGCTCCATGCAATGAGAGATTTGTCTTAGCTCAGGCCACCAAGGGGATCTACGGCTGAGGAGAGGCATGCAAAGGTTCCTTGCCCCAACTAATTTAAGAGTAGATGCCACTGTTGTTAAAAGATGGAACTGACGAGGCAGTAGATGAGGTCATTGAGAGGATCCATCATTTGTGTTGTTGAGGAGGTAGATCTGCGTTAAAACCAAGGAAGGTGACATATGAGGTTGCTGGGGTTCGCCATTTGTGTCATGATGGAGAGATGTTTGATGTCGCTGACACAAGGATCGTTGACAGCAGGGAGAGGAGGGATTAGGGACACCTCTGATATCAACATGGATGAAAGTAGTGCTAAATCCCTATATTTACAAGTGATTTATACATTGGGATATTTACACTAATTACCCATATAAACCCTAGTAATTGCAACACTAACAATATAGGTGCAGCCAAGTAGGAAGAGATAATAATGAAACTACAAGTGATCATGGAAGATAAAAAATTATGTGTTTATAACTCATTGTTCTGTATATAGCTCATTACTTCTGACATTTGTTTTTTTGTCTGATTCTTTCAAGCCATTTTTTTCATTCTATGACTTGAGTCAAAACCTCTCACTCTTCAAGTTTCTTTGCTCATGTGCTTTTATTTTTATATGCAGAACATGATTTACTTCTATTTTTATTGTTTGCAGCTATCTTCCAGGGCCTGATGATATATTGGCTTTGGATATTGCTTATTTGATTTATCTCAAGTTTGAAGACCTACCAAAGGCCTTAGGGATTGCCCTTAATCTTGATAACATTCAGGTCAATGAAGAGTTACAATGTCATTGAAATTGGAGACCACTTCCTTTGTGGTATGTTCTTACTTTTTTTTTTGCGTGCAGTATGTGAAGCAGGTATTTACATCTTCAAATGACCTGTTGCAGAAGAAACAATTCTGCTACATCATTGCACAACACGTAAGATTCTGCGTATTTAATCTCTGAGGTCCCTGAGATTCGTCCCAAATTTTTAAGTTACTTTTTGGGCAATTACTATGATTCTTATTTTGTGGTTTTATGATATGAATTTTGTAATTGTTGTTGAAGACCTAGGAACTATAAGAATATGAAAATTTTACAGCATTTGGATTCTGACGTATCAAATCTCAACCAAGAATTTGATGGAATCTTAAATGAAATTTAACTGTTATTTTACCTGTCTAGTGTAGCCTGTCTACGTACTGGAACTATACTTGTTTATGTGAGAATGGTCGAAGATTGATTGTTTCATTTCTTTCTCTTTTTTCCAGTTCCTGTCAGAAATGTTTAATGACACGATCAGATGAAAATCCTTGATGCCATATCTTTATGATTGTGAACTACATGTAGTAGAAATTTAGTTGTTCTATGATTCTGTGGCCTGCCTTCTCCAAACTTGAGTTATTTTCTGCTTTAACCTCAGTTTAGCAGATAAATATTTCTTTTTCTTGTTACTTATGGATGTTTCAGACTCATTCTTTTGATCCAATTTTTATCAGGGTTCAGTGTTGGAAATCGATGATGAAATGGTTGCAGATGATGACGACAGGGAGGCTTTGCAAGAAATCATTAACAATGTTAAATTAAGTGAAGGATACCTTGCTCTTGCACGAGATATTGAAGTTATGGAACCAAAATCTCCTGATGACATATACAAGGTATTGTATGGGTTCCTTTTGGGATCTTCCTTTATAATGAACTCCAGTAATTGGACTGAATATGCTATAATGGCTATGAAGAAAATTTGAAGTCATTATTCTACTATTCAAAACTACTTTTGGCCATGATCTCCTATTAACACCTTATATAAGAAAAAATCTTTTCAAGAATTTTTAGTAACAGATGCATCGATTTTCCCTGAGCCCTGTTGTATTTTCCCTTCTTGTGACATTTGTAATTTCAATGTATTTTCCTATTCTATGTCTAAAATTGATAAAAATGTATTTTTTTATTATTCCATGAAGATTTTGCTCATATTTCCCATCATGTTAATTTTTTTCTATAATTGGGTACTGGCCTTTTTTATCTCAGAAATTGAGATTATCAACTTAGTCAAACTCAACTCAACCATTTAGTGAATCACTCAGCAGCTGCATATTTGGATCCAGGGCAAGTTAATGTAACTGGCTGTGGAGATAATATCGTATTTTGAAACATGTGATCTCTGATGTAAATTTACATCGGTGAGAATCTTCTTGCTTCTTACCATGTTTTACACTTGTATTTTTTTTTTGTCAGGTTCACTTGATTGATGGTCGAGCAAGTGCAAGTGCAAGTCTTGATTCTGCAAGGCAAAATTTGGCAGCCACTTTTGTCAATGCATTTGTCAATGCAGGATTTGGACAGGTAGTTCTCAAAATACCAAGAACTTGGTGCTCTAAAATTCTTTTCTTGAGGAAAATGATGTTTCACAACCAAATGGAACTACGATCAATATTGCAGGATAAGTTGATGACAGTTGCCTCAGAGTCATCCGGTGGGGGTTCAGGCAGCTGGTTATTCAAGAATAAGGAACATGGGAAGGCAAGTGCTGCTGCTAGTCTGGTATGTGTGTTCATTTGACCTTGCATTATTCTTCAATTTCCAGAGAAATTGATGATTCCTACACAACTTGGTATGCTTCATGAAGGGCATGATTCTGCTCTGGGATGTTGATTCCGGGCTTGCTCAAATAGACAAGTATTTGCACAGTAACGATAACCATGTTGTTGCTGGGGCATTATTGGGAGTTGGAATTGTCAATTGTGATATCAAAAATGATTGTGATCCTGTAAGTTGATTTTCAGTAGTTCATTACTTTTTTGATACTGCTTTTTCACTGTACTTTTTTGGTACTGATGAGTACTATTTTAGTTCATTATTTTTGATACACAACTTTCGTTCTCTTGTAGGCACTGGCCCTTCTTATTGAGTACATAAAAAAAGATGACTCTACAATCCGCATTGGGGCAATTATGGGCCTTGGCATTGCATATGCAGGTTCCCAAAAAGAGGAGGTGAAGTCAACTATGACCAATTCATTTAAAAAGTAGACATGCATGATTGTTAAGGCATCAATTTTTATTTTAGAAATTTATTTCTTCATGTTTATATATGATACCATATGATTTTCAGCTTAAAAATTGCTTATCAACCATTTTGGGTGATCCAAAAACGCCTCTAGAAGTACTTGCATTCACCGCTATTACTCTGGGACTTGTCTACGTTGGATCATGTTCTGAAGAGATTGCTCAGTCCATCATCTTTGCTTTGATGGACCGTAGTGAAGCTGAATTGAGTGATCCTCTTGTTCGCTTCCTTCCTCTTACTCTTGGGCTTTTGTACCTTGGAAAGCAGGTAATAGCTTAAGCTACAATTTTTTACTTGACATCTACCTTAGTTTTGTGCTTTGTCATTAATTTTCTGCAGTATATGAAATTCAATGACGCTTTCTGTATATGTTCAAAATGTTGAATTCCTTTTCATAAACTGTGTGCTATTTGTTATTGGTATAATAGTAACAATCAACACTTTAATCTCACTTTGTGGGTATGACATCTGTTATTTTAGTGGTCATCATAAAGTTTTTGTATGCTCTGTAAAATCCATTAGTAGGGCACATCTTAATTTGGATTTACTTAACTATATACTAGAGCTAATGACATTTTTCTCATTTCAACTATATGAATTCCATGCACTTAAATTTAATTACCAGTATTTTTACTTATCCTAATTGATGGCTTACTTGTTTTCATTGTTTGCATAGGAAATGGGTTCAAAACATAGATATTATGGAAAAAAGTAATGGTGGAAGTGGATTCATCTCATTAACTAATATAAGAACCTTTATATATAGAGGTTACACAAGATGGAATTTATATTTCTATACCCTCTTCTACTTGGTGCTTAGTTCTTGGTTCACTTGTCTTTTTCTTTTCATTTTTTTATATTATTTTTTTAGTTGTCTTTTCATTCTCAAGTACATAAAACATTATTCTATTTTTATCCACGTACATGCATAATGCATTTGTCTTTTTATTCCCAAGTTTTTATGCACTTATCTTTTCATTAAAATTTTAGCAATGTTTAGTTGTTATGCACTTATCTTTTCCTTAAAATTAGAAATTATGAATTTTTGAAATTGTATATTTTATAGTAATTAATATATTATGTTTGCAATAAACTAAAGGGAGGTTTGTGCATCTAGAAATATTAGAAAAGGAAAATTTGAAAAAAAAAATTGGATTTTCAAGTGTTTGTGTATCCTTCAAGTGTTTGTGTATCACTATAAGTATAAATTTTTTTCTTCATTTCTTATGTCTTGGGTTGGCAAAATTCTTACAATTAAACAAAAATTTCATCACAATGCACTCTTTTAACCTCTTGTATCTTGTTCAACTTTCATTGAACTCATGGTTGCATAGAAGATCTCGATACTTTGCTGACCTTTGCCTGACCTTCCTCGACTTTCACCGCTTACGTCTACTCTTGACCTCCTTTGACATTTGCCTGTTGACGGTTACACGGAAGATCATGCAACACCATTGTAATTATTGGCTCCTAGTGAAAGTTTGACTACTCTCAACCTTCGCCAAACTAAGCTCATGATATATAGATATGGTTAATATATACAATTATAATGAACTTGAATTTTGTGAAATATTAACTTATGAATTTCGTGAAATTAAATTTTATAAAAATAAGATTATAATAAATGCAATTTAATTTTCATTATCAATGTATTATTATTGAAGTTAAAATCGAATTATGTTTGAAATGTTAAAATATAGAATATTTATAAATTTTGTTTAAATTAATTTTTCAAAATTTCCATAATGTGTACAAACAGAGCCTTAAAAAAAATTTTGTTTCCTAATTTTCTTTTTCCTTTTCCTTTTTTGTTTCCCAAATTTTTGTTTCTTAGATTTCCAATATGCACAAACGAGTTCTAAATGGGTGGGAGAAAAATTTTGATTAGTTGAGGATATTAGTTTTAAATTGTGATATACAGAAAAGGATAGTGTAAGAATGGAGTTGGAATAATAGTTTGATAAAAGTTAAGTGATAAAGTTGCTGAAGTAATAGGAATAAAAGATAGAATTATTGTTATAGATAAAGTTTAAGTGGTATTATGTTTGCAAGAAACTAAATGGGTGGGAGAAGATTCTTGACTAGTTGAAATAGTGGTTTTAAATTGTGATATATAGAAAAAGATGGTGTAGGAATGGAGTTGGAATAATGGTTTGATAAAAGATTTATTGATAAAGTTGTTGAAGTAGTAAGAATAGAAAAATTTTAGTGCATATTCTCTACAAATAGGATTAGGAGATGCAATTAAACAAAAATTTTGATATGATTTGGGCAGTTTAGTTCATAGCTTACCTATTAGTGAAAAGTTAATTATTGGTGGGGATCTAAATGGTCATGTAGGCGAGCAAAATGTATGATATAAAAGAAATCAT